>PVIA01003524.1:0-137151 GCA_004024845.1 Tonatia bakeri | reverse complement strand
CCCTTTAACATTTCATGTAATAATGGCTTGGTGATGATGAACTCCCTTAGCTTCACCTTGTCTGGGAGGCACATTATCTGTCTTCCCATTCTAAATGATAGCTTTGCTGGATAGAGTAATCTAGGTTGCAGGTCCCTGCTTTTCATTACTTTGAATACTTCTTGTGAGTCTCCTCTAGCTTGCGAAGTTTATTTTGAGAAATTGGCTGGTAGTCTCACAGAAACTCCTTTGTAAATAACTCTCTTCTTTTTTCTTGCTGCATTTAAGATTCTCTCTTTACCCTTTGGCATTTTAATTATGATGTGTCTTGGTGTGACCCTGTTTGGGTCCAACTTGTCTGGGACTCTATGCTTCTTAGACTTGTATATCCTTTTCCTTTGCCAAGTTAGGGAAGTTTTCTTTCATTATTTTTTCAAATAAGGTTTCAATTTCTTTGTCTTCTTCTTCTCCTTCTGGCATCCCCATGATTTGGATATTGGCATGTTTGGAGATGTCCCAGAGTCTTCGTATTGTCTTATTTTTTTGAATTCTTGCTTCTTCATTCTGTTCTGGTTGACTCTTTATTTCTTCCTTATGTTTGAAATCATTGATCTGAACACTGTTTTCCTTCCCTTCACTGTTGGTTCCCTGTAAATTTTTCTTTATTTAATGTAGTGTAGCCTTCATTTCTTCCTGAGTGTTTGCCATACTCAGTGAGTTCTCTGAACATCCTGATTATGTGTTTTGAACTCTGCATCTGATAGGTTAGCTATCTCTGTTTCACTTAGTTCTTTTTCTGGAGTTTTGATCTGTTCTTTCATTTGGGTCACATTTCTATCTCCTCAATTTGGCAGCCTCCCTGTGTTTGTTTCAGTGAATTAGGAAGAGCTGCTTTGACCTTGTCTTGGTGCACCTGTTACATTACAAGGGGTGGAGCTGTTTGTATTCACCAGGGTGGGACAATCCACTTTGTCACTTTATGGTGCTGTATGAGGGGGAGGGGTTGGAAAGGGAACAATGCCGCTTGCTTGGCTCTCCCCCCGTTTCCAGTTACTTCCCCCACTTCCCATTTGCAACTGGTGCCCTTCTAGATGCTGCTCTGGTGCTGAATCCCAGAGTGGGTGGGTATGCACACATTCTAGGACCGAGTCAGTCCTTTAAACAGGCTCTCCTGAGAGACTGGCAGTTTCTTCCGCCATCCCCACCCCCCACTGGTTTTTACAGCCAGAATTTATGAGGTTTTATTTGCCCAGCACTGGGACCCTGGGCTGTGCTGTCTGGCCTGGCATTAGGATTGTGCATTCCTCAGGTGTCCCTCCCAGTTTTTATCTGCCACACATAAATGTAGGGCTATCGGTTCCACTGGCCACCACCACAGCCAAACTGCACCCTATCTACCACCACTCCCTGGTTCCACCCCTCTACCCATCTGGATGAATATTTCTTCTTTAAATCCTTGGTTGTCAGACTTCCATGCAGTTCAATTTTCCGGCAGTTTTGGTTGTTTAGTTTTGAAGTTAGTTGTGAACCTTCTTATGGTTGTGCAAGGAGGCGAAGTGTGTCTACCAACACCTCCATCTTGGCTGGAAGTCCCATCATAGCCTTTGTTTTAAAGTCTATTTTGTCTAAGTGTTGCTATCCCAGTTTTTGTTTCCATTTTCAGAAAATAACTTTTTCCACCCCTTTATTGCAGTCTCTGTGTGTCTTTTTTTATTAAACACATTGGGGTGACACTGGTTAATAGATCACATAGATTTCTATGTGTGTCTTTTGATCTACAGTGAGTCTCTTTTAGACAGCATATATTTAGATCTCGTCTTCATATTCATTCAGCCACCCTATGTCTTTTGATTGGACAATTTAATCCATTTGCATTTAAAGTAATTGTTGATAGGTAGGTATTCGTCATTTTATTATTCAAACTCTTGAGTTTTTCTTCTTCTTAAGGACCCTTAAACATTTCTTGTAATACTGGTTTGGTGGTGATGAACTCCTTTAGCTTTTTTCTTATCTGTGAAGCTCTTTATCTGTTCTTAGATTCTAAATGACAGTTTTGCTGGATAGAGTAATTTTGATTGTAGATCCTTGATTTTCATCAGTTTGAATATTTTGTGCCAATCCCTTCTGGCCTGCAGTTTCTGATGAGTAATCAGCTGAGTCTTATGGGAGCTCCCATGTAGGTAATTGCTTTTCTCTTGCTGCTTTTAAAATACTCTTTGTCTTTAACATTTTGCATTTTATTTTTTTTTAAGATTTATTTATTTATTTTTAGGACAGAGGGAGAGAAACATCAATGTGCGGTTGCCTCTTGTGCACCCCCCACTGGGGACCTGGCCTGCAACCCAGGCATGTGCCCTGACTGGGAATCAAACCAGCGACCCTTGGGTTCACAGGCCACCATTCAATCCATTGAGCCACACCAGCCAGGGCTAACCTTTTGCATTTTAACTATGGTGTGTCTTGGTGTGAGTTTCCTTGGGTTCATCTTGTTTGGAACTCATTCTGTGCTCCTGGACTTGTGTGTCTATTTCATTCACCAAGTTATTCTTTTCTGTCATTATTTAAAATACATTTTCAATTCCCTACTCAATCTCTTTGCCTTCTGGCACCCCCACGATATAAATGTTGGTACATCTGATGTTGTCCCAGAAGCCCCTTAAACAATTATTTGTTTGTTTGTTTGTTTTCATTTTCTTGTTCTAGTTGGGTGTTTCCTGTTACCTTATCTTACAAATCACTGACTCAGTCCTCTGCTTCATCTAATCTACTTGTTGATTCCTTCTAGTATATTCTTCATTTCTGATTGATCCTTTTTTGTTTTCTCTATCTTTGTTGAAGTTCTCACTGAGTTTATCTATTCTTCCCATGGTTCACTGAGCATCCTTACAATCAGTGTTTTTTTGTTTGTTTTTTAATTTAATTTATTTTTATAGAGAGGGTAAGAAAGAAAGAGAGGGAGAGAAACATTAATGTGTGGTTGCCTTTTGTGTCCCCCCTACTGGGGACCTGGCCCACAACCCAGGCTTGTGCCCTGACTGGGAATCAAACCAGCAACCCTTTGGTTCACAGGCCTGTGCTCAATCCACTGAGCTACACCAGCCAGGGCACAACCAGTGTTTTGTACTCGGCATTTAGTAGATGGCTTATCTGCATTTTGTTTAGTTATTTTCCTGGAATTTTGTTGTGTTCTTTCATTTGGGCCATGTTTTGCTATCTCCTCATTTTGGCTGCCTCCCTGTGTTTGTTTCTATGTATCAGGTAGAGCTGCTATGTCTCCCAGTCTTTGTACAGTGGACTTATGTATTAGGTGTCCTATGAGGTTGCCTCCCTGGGCACCTGAGTGAGGTGGTCCAGGTGTTCCCTCCACTCCCATAATGGATGTGTACACCCTCCTCTTATAGTTGAGCCTGGATTGCTGTTGACACATCAATGGGAGAGAATGAACCCCAGGCTGATTGGGCAAGATGACAGCTGAAAAGCTGCTGTGCAGGAGCCCACCCCACAGAGCAAGACTCACTTCATCAGCAGTCAAGTATCTGTCAAGTCTACCCCTTGAATGTGTCACTTCTTTTTTTTTCTTTAAAGATTTTATTTATTTATTTTTAGAGAGGGAAAGGGAAGGAGAAAAAGAGGGAGAGAAACATCAATGTGTGGTTGTGTCTCACACACTCCCTACCGGCTACCTGGCCCGCAACGCAGGCATATGTCCTAGACCAGGAATCAAACTGGTGACCCCTTGGTTCATAGGACTATGCTCAATCCACTGTGCCACACCAGCCAGGGCTGAATGTGTCACTTCTTGGGTGGTACTCCAGTGTGGTCTGAACCTGTCCTCTAGGTGTGCTGGCTCTGGAGCCTCCTGGGAGGTCTAGGTCCAGGGACACCAGGCATGAGCTACAAAGTGATCTGCAGATGGCTACCACTAGTGCTGATCTTGGAGGTGCCCAGAAGCCAAGCTGCAAACCATGGCTGGCTGCTGCTAGTGCTGGGCTTGGGGGTGTTTTGCAAAAGAGTACAAGGCACACCAAAGCCAGATGCTGCTGACCTCTAAAAGATTTGTGGGCCTTTGGGAAATTTTAGGAAAGTCTGTAGCATGAGCCAAGACAGGCCATTTTTGGAGGAAACACCACTGGAAGTGGCTTGGATGGGCCCAAAAGTTGGATGTGGCAGTGTCTCAGGGTATTACCAGGGCTAGGTGAACAGTGTAAGACAGGTTTATGGACACTCAGATATGGTACCCACCTGTGCCGCCTGTAGGGGGATAGCTCAGCAAAGAAACAATGGCCTCTGCCAGCACTTCTGTTTTGGGGAAAGCTGCTCTTCCAGCCCTCACCATGAAGTCATAACATTTAATTACATTTAGTTCTTCCCATATACCCCTGGTGCCTTTCTGAGCTGCCAACCCAGGAGCTCCAAGCGAGGAAGTCCATGTGTGGGCACTTAAATGGAACACCTGGGATTTCAGCAGCCCTCCCTCTTACTCACCCACAATCTTTGCTGGTCTTTATAGCCAAAAGTTATGGGGACTTCTCTTCCTGGCCCTGGAACCCTGGGTTGGTGAGCCTGGTGTGAGTCGGGACTCCTCACTCCTCATGGGGACTCTGACAGTCAAAATATCCCTCCTAATTTTAAACTACCACATGCGGGTGTGGGATCTGCCAGTTCTGCATCTCCACCACTCTTACCAGTCTTGATGTGGCTTCTCTGTATATCATTAGTGATGGGACTTCTGCTCAGCTAGATTTCAGGTGGTTTTCAATGATGGTTGTTCTTTAGTTTGTTGTAATTTTGATATGCTCATGGAAAGATTAGAGTACTGGCCCTGGCTAGCATAGCTCAGTGGATTGAGTGCGGGCTGCGAACCAAAGCATCACAGGTTTGATTCCCAGTCAGGGGACATGCCTGGGTGGCAGGCCACGGCCCCCAGCAACCACACATTGATGTTTCTCTCTCTCTCTCTCTCTCTTTCTCCCCACCTTCCCTCTCTAAAAATAAATAAAATCTTAAAAAAAAAATTTTTTTTTAAAGAAAGATTAGAGTACCATGTTGACCTACTCTGCCATGTTGACCGGAAGTCATGATTTTCTTTCATATGTCACTGATTTTTCCCATTGGTTTAGAAATATTCTTGCTGAAATTTTTAATAGTATAAATAGAACATAGAAAACAGCCCAGTTTTTCTGTAAATTATTAACAACAATAAATCTAAACTGCTGCCCTGGCTGAGTAGGTCAGTTGCTTAGAGCGTTGTCCTGATATCCCATGGTTGTGGGTTTGATCCCCTTCAGGACACATACAGGAATCAACAAGTGAATGCGTGAATAGGTGGAACAAGTCAATGTCCCTCTCTCTCTGTCTCTCTTTTCCTTCCCCTCTCTCTCTATAAAATCAATAGATGAATTAAATTTTTTAAAATTTATTTTTAGAGAGAGGGTAAGTGAGGCAGAAAGAGGGAGAGAAACATCAATGGCAAGAGATACAAAGATTGGTTCCCTCTCCCACACCCCCAACAGGAGCCCTGGCCCCTGACCCAGACTTGTGCTCCAACTGGGAATCAAACCAGTGACTCTTTGGTTTGCAGGCTGGTACTCAATCCACTGAGCCACACCAACCCGGGCTAAAAAAAGGTTTTTTAAAGAAATATCAACTGCCACAAAAAGCTGATGATGTTCTATCATAGCAAAGATCTCCAAGCACCTAAATATTGTTACATTTCATTAGACCCCAAAACGACATTGAGTCCATTGTATAGTTCTTACACACTACCATAGTTGTTACATTTTAGTTGATCCTTTAATACACTGTCTATGCCTGTTGCTATAGATCCCAAGGATCCCTGGCACATTGTGAGCACTCAGGAAATGTGTACAAATGGGATGGATTGACTGAAAGACATCACTTTTGTGAAAAACACTATGCCCAAAACTACTCCATGTAAGCTTACAAAAATACTGTGGGGTCAAGACAGTACTGAGGTAGTAGCCTTTCCAAAGTCCCCTTGGAATGGAATGAAATTGAATTTTGGCACCATATCAATAATCTATTCAGCTTGCACAAGAATCTTCCTACTGAGAAAGAATACTAGGTATCATCAATTCTTGACCACCTTAATATTCATAGGATAAGTCTTACCTATAATTTTGTAGGACGCTGTCCAGACATTTTCCTGTGTGAGTACAATTTATGACTTATCTTAACAGTGGAGCAACTGTGACAACGGTAAAAAGAATGATTGCCAGAATGGGAATGTTTACCGTGTGCCAAGCAGGATGCTAGCCACCAGTTCTTTCACACCTCACAGCACCCTGACAGGTCAGGGTTAAAAGCCCCACTCACAGATAAAGAAGCCAACCCTCAGAGAGATCTAGTCACTAGTTCCAGGCCACACAGTCCATCACAGCAGAGCTGGGACTTCCTACCTATGCTCAGCACAATGCCTACTAATAGCAGGAGACAAATCTGTGGACCATGTTTTCCAAAGTGGCCCCATTCCCAAACTCCTGGACAGTTCCCCAAAGGGTGCTCTAGACTCAGAGGTTTACCAGCTCAGGACTTTGGTCCAGCATAGCCCCCAGACTCTAACAGTGCCACAGGGTTGCACATCTTACCTCTTCTCGGCCCATGCTATGATTGGGTCCCACTCGTTCTTTTGTAGTTCCACTAACGTCTCTGGCTCTTCCACCCTGTAGCTAATTCATTGTAAAAATCACCTTCGTTAATAAAAAAGTACAATTCCTTCATTCAGTGACAGACAATAGAAAAACACATAAGGCAACAGCAAACAAAACTTCACCATTGCCCCAGCCCCACAATCCTTCCCCCTAGAGCAGTGTTCTCACAGTGAGGCCTTAGGGCCAGCCACAGAGCACCACTTGGGGCCTTGTGTAAGTGCAAATTCTCAGGCCCCAGCCCACACCTACAGAAAGCAGAACCTCTGGGAGTGGGCCAAGAAATCTCCGCTTTCACGAGCCCTCTGGGGGATTCCGATGTGAGCTTGAGTTTGAGAGCCCTGCCCCGAATTTCCTCAGTGTCTCAGGTCCAGGCTTACAGCGCTGTTAGTGCCATTCCAAACACTAAGGCTGTGTCTACTTCAGCCTAGGATGCTGAACGCGAATGCTATACAGGAGCTCAGTCACCGCACCCCTACCTACCCATACCCCTTCCAAGGGAGTGTGTTCCCAGCCACAGACTAAGTTGCCTGTCTGGACCTCATGAGCCCACCTGGCTCCTGGCTATGGATGTAGCTGCCGCCACAGAGGGCTGACACCAGCTGAGGCTAGCTACATTACTTGTTCTGGCTAAGAGAGAGTCGGATGAGGAGAGCTTCACTGCAAGGCCTCATGGGACAGGAACCCAAGTGGGCACTGTGGAAAGGCAGTATGGTGTGAGCACAGGGAAGAGGACAGATCATAAAGCGTGGGAAACCTGGGCTGCTGAGCAGCGGGTGAGTGGGAAGACTCTCCCCCATGGTGAAGGGAAGAGCTCTGGGACCCAGTCTTCTAGCTCCCATACCTACCAGCCAACCATCCTTCATTTCCCACCAGGGCCCCTGTATTGTTTTCAAGAAAACCCTTTTATCTGAGCTACACTGGAGAGGTCTCTGATCCCTGCAATCAAATGGTCCCTAGCACATTTGGAGTGGACTTTCTGACAAGCGACTCAAAAGTGGCCCTGCTGGCTGCCTCTCCAGGAGCAACTTTCCCTCCTCGGCCCCCACTGCTGACCTATGTGCCATCTCTGACAGAGTCAGATTCAGGGCTCTCAGGCCACAGACATGAGGCTTTTTTAGCTCTCCTTCAACATCACCATTCATTAGCTAAAGGATGTGGAGAAGGGAACTCCTTCTGCCTGAATGCCCGAAGCTGGGACATCAGGTCTTTTTCTGCCGTATGCCAGGGCTTGCTCTAGTCTTCCAGCCTGCCGGCACAGACTGGACTGCACATCAGCTCTCCTGGGTCTCCAGCGTGCCGGCTGAGGATGTCAGGACTTCTTATTCTGCACATTCCTGTGATTCGTTATTGATAATAAATCTCTTTGTGGGTGTGTATTTTTTTTTAAGGCCTTCAGATCGAAGCTGAATTATGCCACTGGCTTTAAATTTCTAGCTTGCAGATGGCAGCCTGTGGACTGTTTGGCCTATAAAATTGAGTGAGCCAATTCCTACAATAAATATGTAAGTACAAAAGAAATAAGTAAAAAATAAAGAACACAGACATCAGGGGAAAATTTAGAAGTGGAGGAAGCCAGCTCCTGAATACTGGCATCTGACCATCTCTGTGCCCAGGCTGACAAGCAGTGAAGAGGATGCCTACAGGAGGGTGTGCTGGGAGGTGGAGGTCTAGGGTCAGAGACCCTGCTGGGGTTGGCAACTGCGGCCCTTGGCCCTGGAGCCTGCAAGAGCTGGATATACATCGTTGCAGCCGAAGGAGGTCTCCTCTCTGGGGATCTTCAGGGCAGCTAAATGTTGATATCAACCAGACTGCTTTCCCTGTCCCGTGAGACAGCAGAGTAAGGCCTGCCTCCTCTCCTACTGATAGCTAGGCAAACGAGAAAGATCAGCCCCAGGGACTCACTGGGTCCAAGGGAAATGCTCATTAAGTGTCAATTACCAGACGGTGTCTGTGTCCAGGAACTTCACAGCCGCCCGTATCAGCTGGTCCTTGTTTCGCTGGGTTGGGTTGTCTAAAGACGTGTTGCACAATGTGGTCTGCATGAAAAAACAGAAAGTCCCATCACCAACCCCGGTATAGACAGAAAGTACTGCCTTCCCAAGCTCATCGTGTCCAGCCCACAGCTGTGGGAAGAACCAGCCAGCAAGAGCCACCAGGCAACAGTACCAAGCCAAAGCCTTTGACCTGTGGTATCTGCACAACCTCGGCTGCAGCCCATCTGCTGTGAGCTCACGACAGACAGGTCCCATGCCAACAGGGCACTGTGCTGTCCCTGAGATTCATGTGTTTCCCAAGGTCTCATCCTCTTACTACCAAGCTCGGCTATATTTAATCCTCACAACCACTCTTCTGGTAAGTACTATTATCCCCATTTCAGAGATGTGGAAACTGAGTCCCATAGAGTTCAAACTCAGTAAATAGAACACACAAGCATTACTGGAATTCGGATCTGACTGAAAGCTTACCAGCTGGCTCTCTTAACACCTCAGAAAGCAGGGAACATATCAGCCAAATGGAAGTGGGACTACTTTCCAGATTTGCCCAGTTAGAAGCAGGCTGCTTAGGTGCTTAAACAATTAGTTTGTGCCCTGTCACCCTAATGTTATCAGATAGTCCCTGTGGTGGCCTGTCCCACCACAGGCCAGCACCACAGCAAGCTGGAAAGAAGTTATGGAAGCCTGCCTAGGTCTGTGTGTCAGGGCCAAGTACAGTGGTGGCCAGGACAGCACCATTCCCAGGGTTGACTGACCGCCCTCTCTGTGTGCACCGTGATCACACCCAGGCCTTTCTGGGTCAGCTCCTCCCACCCCGAACACGTCCATGAATGGGCACTATTACCCTACACCTCTCACAGATGGGAACCTGGGGCTGAAAAGCGGCAGTAACTCACCCAAGGTTACAGTTTGGAAGCTGCAGAATCTGGACCCAGAGAACCCAGTCGCCCCCTTCCTCAAGCTGTTCTAGTGCCTCAGTGAGTCACCCTGTGTGGAGGGGGGCCGGCTTCATGGTAGGGGGTCCTCAGTCACCTGCCCCTTGGGTTCTGAACCAATACTGGGTGCCACTTAATCTTCATACTAGGAACCGGCTATGTGCTAGTAAGACAGCCGTGGCCCTGCCCTTCTGTGCCGAACCAGGCAGCACAGACATAACACAGACACTACAAACTGTGGTGCTGATGAAACAAAGGGGAAGCTGCCTTAACAGAACATAAGACAGCTGGGCAGAGAGGGAGGGTAATGTCTGCCCTGAGACCAGAGGAGGAGCCAGCCATCCCGCACAGCACTCTGAGCAGGGAACCTGCAGGTGGCCAGGACCAGGGGGAAACATTTGGCATATTCGAGGAGTCAAGTGTGGCCGGAGCCCATCCCCCAGGACTTTGTTGCATTAGGGTAGGAGTCTCAATTCTTGCCAGGCACCCTAGAAAGCCCACAGCAGGCACCGAGGCACAGGATGGGAACTGGTTACCAGGTGCATGGTGTAGAACTTGATGGTGTCCTGCTGGCAGTCCCATTCCGTGGCCACTGCGATGGCCAGGGCCTCGCTGGGGACAGTAAAGAGCTTGGCCTGGGGAGTTTTCAGCTTCCTGCGGTCCAAGTTTATCTCAAAGCCACCTTGAAAGATCAAATGAAAACCTCTCAGGAATCGTTAAGCAGAATCAAGCGACCATTCCTGCATTTGGCTACTTGATCTGGTGCCGACAAAGGCAACCCCGAGCCCCTCCACACAGGGCTTTCAGAAACACATCTGACAAAAGTGCAAAGGGCAAGCTCACCACTGAACTGGCTGAAGATAAAAAATGTTTCTACCCATTCATAGAAAGAAAAAGAGGCAGTCAAAATTTCAGATACTCACCTTCACCCTGTGTGATGCTGACATTCTGATAAAACCTCTTCCTTTCTGTGAGAAAGATTTTTCAAAAAGGCAGTTTAAAATCATGTTGAGACAGAAGACCAGCTAATGCTGATGGATTGGCTTGATTTTCATATCGCTATTCAGAGTCTGCCCTAATCTATGTGGCATAATCAATGGCTTCTGACTAAAGCCGTAGGGGTGGGTATGCACTCTCCAGGGAGGAGGGAGGAGCAGGACAACTGGTCAAGTCCCACCAGCCCAGGGACAGTCTGATCACAGAGCATTAAGAACCTGCAGACTGCCTGACCCGACAGACTTTCCCAGCATCTTCTGCTTTGACTTCTAAGCATGCGCCTCCCCACACCATACCCACCCCAGTACTGTCCCGTGCCAGTGCGTGTGCCGGAAACTAAAGACGGTGTCTGACTTTGATAAGGCCAGAGACGCATTTCAGGCAAGAGTCCAGTGCCTCTACGAAGTCGTGAGCAGAGACCACGAGCAGAGAGCCAGTGTGGACATGCACGTGCATGTGCGCGCATGTGGTGTGCAGGCAGTGACCAGGGATCCCTGGAGCATCTCCCATCCTCTACTAATTAATTAACCTAATTAACCAGCTTGCCTGTATACTCAACAGGAACTCCAAACATTTCCTTTAGGAAGGGAAAAATCTGTCCTGTGTTCCTTTCTGAAAAAATAACTTGAATAAAATGTGAAAATATAAACACATTCCCCCTCTTTCACCTGGGGGAATTAAAAACCAAGAGCACTGCATAAGAAATTATGCAGATTCCTTTGATTAATAACAAATATGTCACATTTGGAAGCTATAAACCATAACTCAGTTCTTACCACCCGTGATAAACAAAACCCTTCATTCCTTCACTCACTCGTTTGTTCATCCGTTTGTTCCTTCACATATCCGCCAGGCACGCAAAGCCTCCAGAGTCTGACTAAAGTTACTGATTGGGAATAATAATGCAGCACATGAAGGACAAGGAGGTTTTAGTTTTTAATGCTTTTTAACATCTTTTAATATTTTTTAACCAAGCTTCTGTTAAAAGTTTTATTAATTCTAATAGACTACGAAAATCAGAACTTAGTTTGTGTGTGTGTGTGGAGGGAGTCATGGAAAGCGTGTCTGGCCTTCCTCCAAACACCGTGTGTGATGTTTTCATCAATCTCATTCGCCGTCGCTAACGTTTACACGGGGAAATTGCATTCCCATGGCTGCACTTACTAAACTAAGACCCAAACTGTTTTCCCACAAAAAATACTTGTGCCAACTATGTGTCAGGTACTGTTCTTGGAACTTAGGATAAAACAGTGAATAAAACAGACAAAAATCTCTGTCTTCATTGAGTTTAAATTTTTAAAAAAGTGATCCGATCTGAGAACCGAGATGCTGCTACATTATTCTGACACAATTTACCACCTTCCTCTGAAATCATAATACTGATGCTCTCACACCTGACACCAAAGTAGGAGGGTCACACGGCCTGCTGCTTGTAAATTACCTGCTTTACAGGCCCTCAAGGGCACACTCAGACACAGGTGCGATAGGTCCAGGATGGCAGCCAAAGCCAGGCCAGGCAGGAGGTGGGAGGAGTTCTGGAAGCTCCGACTCATCACAGGGGCAGGGGTGGGGGTCCTCCCCTCAGCAGGAAGTATTCGTGGAGAGAGTTCTAGCACACAGCCCCACAGAGCCCTGGGAAATGGGTCCAAGACGCTGGGCCAAGGAACGGCCCCTGACAGCACAGGCAGAGCCACCCAAAGGCATGAGGACCATGAGGCCCCACAAGGGAAGCCTTTTCTTTCCTGCTTTGCTGATCAGGCCTTGACTCTCATCCTGGCCAGGCCCACTTCTCTATCCGTCAGAAGGAAGGAAAATCTGGGAGTGGGATGGATACAGGGGCAAGTAAGGGGCAACCAATACTGCCCCAAACAGGAGAAACCCATGCAGAAGGAGAGAACAGCTGGGCAAACAGAGAATCAAGGCTGCCACGCCTCAGGCAACGGGGCCAGTGTGGGGTGTCTTACATAGGGGCTCCCCTGAATAGGTGAGCGACAGGAGGAGGGCAGACTTCAGCCTTGGGAGTTCTGACACAGACTTTAGTGAGTCCTAATCCCTTTCCAGGGAGAATGATAAGTCCTGGCAATAGGACTCAAAGCTCAGCCCTACCCTAGAAGCAGTAACTGTCCAGTGAGGAGACAGACTCTAAACCAGACAAACAGTGAAGTCACCACAATGGCCAAGGAAGTACAAGGAACCCTGACACATGTGCCCAGGAGCTCATCCTCCTCGTGGACTAAAGAAAGAGGCCCCAGCAGCCAGATTCCCTCTGAGGCCTGGAGAGGAACGAGTAAGTTAGCCTGCACTGATGGATTCATTTCTTGGAGGGTATGTGTGCAAAAGTTTCCAGCAGAGGAAAAGGCTTACATGGAAGTCTGGGGCCTCAAGAGAACACAGAGTTCTGAAGAATGAGAAAGATGGTCAGAAGGAGAAGACTGCAGCTATCCAGCAGGGAAGGGTCTGAGATGCCCAGAGAGGGTGGTGGGGGCCAGACCTGGGAAGAAGGGGTCAGACAGGTTACAGTAGGGAGGATACATGAAGCCAAGTTAGGAATTCTCAAAGGCAAATATGATCTGGAAAATTCACGGGGTGGCAGCCATGCTCCCAACAATGACAAAAGACAAAGGTTCTTCACCTGGGCCCTCAGAGGTCTTAGGTCACACAGGACAAACCATGAAGCTGCCAGAGGCTTGTGACATGTCCATGGTCTCCATGAATACAGGGTCATGTGACAGCCACAGGAACACCATCTTTAGAGACAAAAGAAACAGCCTAGCCTTGTAGAGTCACAGAGAACTCGGGTCTGCTTTGAGTATGAATCCCTCCCCTTACAGAACATGTTTCTGTGGCAAAAACATGCTTAGTGCCTTTTAAGAGACAATTTTGTGGACTATATAGATACAAAGAAATAGGTATGCAAAAAAGCTAACCACAAGAAACCTGCTCATGTGAGGAGTGCTGAATTGGAAAGCACTGTCCATTGGGCCCCCTTCCTGTGAGGCTGCTCCAACCCACATGGAGAAACAGGCCGTGTCCTATGTCACTGCCCCTCCCCTGCCCTTCCAGCCCAGACCTTAGGGACCAGTGGGCAATCCTTCCATCAGCCCCAATCACTGGTGGCCTCTTACGTGTAAAGACTACAACTCCCACTGTGCACCAATGACAGAAGAAGTGCTTTCTCATAGCTGTTTAACAACCATTATCTTTTTAAACAGTGCCATCTGGTGGGCCTTTAGCCTTAAAGCTGAAGTTCTCTCTCTCAGGGTACCCCTTCATCCCTAATGGGAGGAGAGGGGGCTCTGACAAGCTGTTTCTGGTATCGTAATTCTTCAGGCCAACTATATAAAGAACCCTTCCAACTCAATGATAAAAAGACACATAACCCAATTAAAAATGGTCATAGGATCTGAATAGACATTTCTGCAAAGACAATGTACAAGTGTCCAATAAGCACATAAAAACACCCTCAATATCATTCATCATCAGGGAAATGCAAATTGCGTGGCTGGTGTGGCTCAGTTGTTTGGAGCATCGTCCTGTAAGCCAGAAGAACATGGGTTCAATTCTCAGTCAGGGCATGTGCCTAGGTTGCAAGTTTGGTCCTAGTTGAGGCAATTTTTAGGAAGCAACCAATCGATGTTTCTCTCTCTGTCTTTCTCTCCCCCTACCCCTCTCTCTGGAATCAATCAATTTTTTTAAAAGGGAAATACAAATCAAAACCAGGAGATACCACTGCACATTTACTAGGATGGCTAAAATAAAAAAGACATAATAACGACTTCCGGCCAAGATGGAGGCATAGGTAGTTGCACTGTGCCGCCTCGCACGACCAACACTAAGGACAACAAAAATTGAGAAACAAAAAACAACCAGAACAGAGAGAAATTAACTGAACGGAAGTCTGACTACTATACATCCAGACCGGTAAGGAGGGGCGGAGTTGGAGGCCTACGGAGGACAGGCAGAGGGGTTGAGGGGTCCCAGCAGGAAAAAGCGCTGGCTCACAGATGCGGGCATGCAGGGGCAGATGGCAGTTGGCAGAACCCAGAAGCACAGGGGCAGCTGACAGACCCGGTGGCAGACTCTGGGCCCGGGAGGCAACGAGCAGACCCAGTGAGGTGAGCAAGGCAGCTGGCTGTCTGCAGCCACACATTAGCGTGCAGACAAACTAGGTGAAAACCGGCAGCCACACAGACTGTGCCACCCAGGGTCCCAGCGCTGGGAAACAAAACCTAACAGCACCGACTGAAAACACCTGTGGGAGTTAAGGCCAGGAGAATCTCCCATCATCACAGGAGAGCTCCCCGGGGAGACCCACAGAGTCCGAGAAAGTACACAAGCCCACCCGCCCAGGAGCCAGCACCAGAAGGGCCCAATTTGCTTGTGGGAAGCGGCAGAGGGGACTGAAGTCCTAGAGAGAGCAGAGCAGGCGCCATTGTTCCCTCTCAGACCCTGTCCCCACATACAACGTCACAACCCAGAAACTGGGGTGCCCCGTCCTGGTATTCGCCTAAGGCTCTGCCACCCATACCTAACAGCCACAACCAGACCAAAGGAAAGTGAAAAATAAAAAAGATGGCTCAAACAGAATTAAAAGCCCCAGAGCCAATTTTTTTAAGTGACCGAGAGATAGCCAACCTATCAGATGCACAGTTCAAAGCACTGGTGATCAGGATGCTCACAAAATTGGTTGAATTTGGTCATAAATTAGATGAACAAATGCAGGCTATGATAAGAGAAATGAAGGAAAATGCACAGGGAACCAATAGTGATAGGAAGAAAACTGGACTCAAATCAATGGAGTGGACCAGAAGGAAGAAAGGAACAACCAAATATAAAAGAATGAAGAAATAAGAATTCAAAAAAATGAGGAGAGGCTTAGGGACCTCCAGGACATCTTTAAACATTCCAACATCCAAATTATAGGGGTACCAGAAGGGGAAGAGGAAAAACAACAAGTGGAAAAGTTACTTGAACAAGTAATAAAGGAGAACTTCCCCAAACTGGCAAGGGAAATAGACTTCCAGGAAATCCAGGAAGCTCAGAGAGTCCCAAAGAGGTTGGACCCAAGGAGGAACACGCCAAGGCACACCATGATTACATTAGCCAAGGTGAAAATGAAGGATAGAATCCTAGAAGTAGCAAGAGATAAGGGGGCAGTCACCTACAAAGGAGTTCCCATCAGACTGTCAGCTGATTTCTCAAAAGAGACCTTTCAGGCAAGAAGGGACTGGAAAGAAGTATTCCAAGTCCTGAAAGGCAAGGACCTACATCCAAGATTACTC
Source organism: Tonatia bakeri (assembly GCA_004024845.1). Classification (NCBI taxonomy): domain Eukaryota; kingdom Metazoa; phylum Chordata; class Mammalia; order Chiroptera; family Phyllostomidae; genus Tonatia; species Tonatia bakeri. Next base: position 121,294 of record PVIA01003524.1, on the reverse strand, counting down.
TATCCAGCAAAGCTTTCATTTAGAATGGAAGGGCAGATAAAGTGCTTTTCAGATAAGGCCAAGTTAAAGGAGTTCATCATCATCAAGCCCTTATTATATGAAATGTTAAAGGGACTTACCTAAGAAAATGAAGATTAAAAATATCAACAGTAAAAAAAGACTTCAAACTCAGTTAGTAACAACCACACCTAAAACAAAAGCAAACTAAGCAAACAACTAGAACAGGAACAGAACCACAGAAATGGAGATCACATGGAGGGTTAGCAACAGGGAAGGGGGAGGAGGAGAGAGGGGGAAAAGATACAGAAAATAAGTAGCATAGACAATAGGTAGAAAATAGACAGGGGGAGGGCAAGAATAGTGTGGGAAATGTAGAAGCTAAAGAACTTATGACACATGGACATGAACTAAAGGGGGGGAATGTGAGTGGGAGAGGGTGTGCAGGGTGGAGGGGAATGAAGGGGGAAAATGGGACAACTGTAACAGCATAATCAATAAAATTTTAAAAAGGAAAAAAAAAGACATAATAACAAGTGCTGAGGATATGGAGAAATTTGAATTTTCATACCCTGCTGGTGGAAATGGAAAATGGTGCAACCACTTGGAAAGCAGTGTGACAGTTCCTCAAAAAGTTAAACAGTTACCATTTGATCCAGAAATTCTACAGCTAGATATATGAGAAATGAAAACATATGCCCACATAAAAAACTTGTATACGAATGTGTATAGCAGCATTACACAGAATAGTCAAAAGATGGAAACAACACAAATGTTGTCATCAACAAAAGAATGAATAAATGAGATGGAATATTATTCAGTAATGAAAAAGAGTATTGGTACATGTCATAACTTAGATAAACCTTGAAAACAGTCTAAGTGAGCCCTGACTGGTATACCTCAGTGGATTGAGAACCAGCCTGTGAACCGAAAATTCACTGGTTCAATTCCCAGTTAGGGCACACGCCTGGGTTGTAGGCCAGGTCCCCAACTGGGGGTGCATAAGAGGCAACCGCACATTGATGTTTCTCTCCCTTCTAAAAAAAAAAAAAGTCTAAGTGAAAAAAAGCTAGTCAAAAAAGACCACATTCCATTTATTTAAAATGTTCAAAATAGGGAAATCTATAGAGACGCAAAGTAGCTGTTGCCTAGTGGCTAGCAGGGCCAATGGAGAGGTGAGAGCTGAAGGTCACAGGGTTTCTTTTCAGGATAATAAAAATGTTCTAGAATTGACTGTGGCAATGGCTGCATAACTGTGAATATACTGAAGACCACTGAATTGTGCGCTTTAAATAAGTGAAGAATAAGTGAATTATACCTCAATAAATCTGTTGCAAAATTATTTAGGCCAAATGTATCTGCCATAGCAATTAGTGTAAATAGGCTACAAAACTGAACACACTTTTCCCAAAGAGGAGAGGTTGGCTCCCCCCCCCCCCACCGTAAAGAGCCAAACACAGTAAATATTTTAGGCTCTGCAGCCCATTCGGTGTCTGTTGAAACTAGTCAACTCTGCCATTGTAGTGAAAGCAGCCCTAGACAATACATAAGTAAATGAGTGTGGCTGTGTGCCAATAAAACTTTGCTTACAAAAACAGGTGGCAGGCTGTATGCCTTATCTACAGATTCTCCCTCAACCTACCACAACTAGGGCAGGTGATGCCTCTGAGGTGGTAGACTCTGAGAAGCTCAATGACTTGTCCAGGTGACAGACAATCTATAAATGGGGTAGAGCAGACTTCTAACCTTGACTTCACTGGGTGTTTGCACTCAGCCAGATATGCTCCCTCTCCAGAACACCTTCCCTTCCCAGCAGCTGGTGCAGAGCGGAACTGCCACAAAGCCTCACACAGGTGTCCTTGCTGCAACTTCCCCTACACCCCAGTGACCCTTTCCTAACTCACTTCTGTCATTCTGATAAACCTCAATGACACGGCCATTCCTAGGGACCAAGCTCAATCTGCCTGTCAATTAAAGTCTCCATCAAGGCTCCACTTGGATTTAATCTTCACCACTGCAGGGACTCTCAGAATCTCAGAACTGGTGAAGTCTCAGTAGATTGCTCATAGGCCTGATTCATGTACCCTCCTTTCCACTGTGCTTTATTCTTTTGTTTATTCATATTCTCTTTCATGGATGGCTACCTACCATGTGCCAAGTCCTTCCAAGAGCCTAAACTAGTCAGTGGCAGTAGAAAGGAAAAGGAGATGGCAAATAGAATGCCACTATAATGGGAAGTGGCATCCACTAACCTAAACTAACCCTGTGCCTTTGCCAACTTAGGTGAACTCCCTGGGATGCTGCATAGGGGAAAAAAAAAAATTATTGTTTTCCTTTACATCAGGGATGTCAAATTCATTTTCACCAGGGGCCACATCAGCCTCGCGGTTGCCTTCCAAGGTCCAAATGTAATTTTAGGACTGTATAAATATAACTACTCCTTAACTAGGGGCAAGGAGCTCAGCACTGCTGCCGGGTAGAAACACAGTGCTGGGCTGGATGGAACAAGGTGGAGGGCCAGATTCAGCCAGCCAGCCTTGTGTTTGCCACCTGTGCTTTACACACTCACACAGACACTCCAAATGAGTAAAGGTTTTCCCACCAATCAACTGCCACACCAGCTGGGAGTCCTACAGTTCAATTAAGGTCTGAGTTAGCATCAGATTCCAGATTAAGGTCTCAATTCCTCAAGACTTACTGCCTCATCTACCCACTCTGACCCCTTCAGACTCCAGTCCAGTAGAAAGTCCAGGTTGTCACCTGTGCTTCTAACCAACCCAATTGGCTATAAATAAATCAGATGTTCCAATGATAAGGTTCCTCACATTAGATTCACTTGCTACAGCAGCTCGAAAAACTCAGGAAAATAATTCACTTACTCGATTACCCACTTATTACAAAAGTATACAACTCAGGAACAGCAGATGGAAGAAATGCACAAGTCAAGATATGTGGTTAGGAGCGAGGAGCTTCCATACCCTTTCTGGACATGCTGCTCTCCTGACATCTCTATAGGTTCACCAACCTGCAAGCTCTCTGAACCTCTGAGAACCCATGATTCAGGGATTTTAGGGAAGCTTCATTTATGTAGGCAAATAGGCAATTAATGATCAAGTCAATCTCCAGCCCCCTCCCTTCCCTAGAGGTCAGGGGATTAGGCTGGAAGTTCAACCCCCTAATCGCACAGTTGGTTCCCATGGTAACCAGTCCCCATCCTTAGGGGTTTTCTAAAAGTCACCACCCTGACACAAACTTAGGTGTGGTTGAAAGACACTCCTTTCATCTTTCTCACTTTGGAGGTACCTGAGGACAAAAGACCAAATATTTTAACAAAAGATTCTCCCACAGCTCTTATGGCTTTTAGGAGCTCTGTGCCAAGAAGAGGACAAAGACCAAATATATATACTTATTATAAATCATCATAATTATCACAGAAACCCTTCCTTCTTCCTCTTCACCTGGGCCCTGACAGGTGAGACCTCAGCTTCCAGCTGCATCTAACATTTGTATAAAATCGTGGAATTTAACAGGACTCTCAGAGGCAACCTAGTCCTTTGATTCACACAGGAAAATGAGGCCAAGATCACACAGTACCTCAAAGGTTCCGCAAGCCTCAGGACCCAGATCTGTAACCCTGCCATCATGCCCAACGGCCTGTCGAGTTCTAGATTTTTTGAAAGCAGGTAGTATCACAGCAAGATCCCTCACACCCCACGTCACCTCTAGATGTGTTCTAGCTACCCAGCACACTTCTTCCTCCTCTGCACCATACTCCTACTCATCTATTGCCTCTCTGTCTGAATGTTCTTTCAAAAACCCAGGACCCTTTCTAGACACTCTCAAGATGGGAGTAGGTGCTTCTTTGTGTTTTCATAACTTCTATGTACTTCTCTTAAGCGACTGTTTAAACAGGATATGATAACCTGCACTTGATAATGAACATCATCCAGGTAGGGAGCGCATTCTACCTGTCTGGAAGGTGACCAGGCCTCTTGCCCTCAGCACAGAAAAACAAATCGAATGTAAAGAGAGTGTTACTGCTTTTCACTCTTTTAACTGATCTTTCCCCAGAAGCAATGAATGAGCCGCTACCTTCACCTAGGTCTCATCAGAGCCAGAAGTGAAAGAAGGAGGCAAGAAGCATCAATCAACTCGTTAGCAGAGGTGGCAGTGGTTGTGGTAGGGCAGTAGGTGGGCCAGGATGGAAGACCTGGGTTCTAGTACTGCTGGGCAGGCTTTTTAGACACCGAATGGAGGCAGACAAGCTGATCTTTGCTCTCCACTAATCTGAGTCTGCTCTGTGACCTTAGAGTAGTCCAGATACAGACCCGAATTTCCCTGTCTGAAAACAAGGGTAACTTCTACTTTCCTTACTAAAGAGAAAAAAGCCATAAACTTTGAGAAAGCCGCACGTGCCCAATGTCAGTTACTGTCTCCTGGCTTGGAGAACTCTGTGAGACGTGGGAGGTGTGTGTCCTCCGGTGGTCCCTGCCCTAGTCTGGGGGTCTCTTTCCCAATCTGTAACGAGACCCGACCGGGCTGTGTAACCGATGAGCCTGAGTCCTTTCTCGGTTACCCCGCCCGGATCGGCAGAACCTCTCAGCCCACCTTAGTCCGGCTCCGTCCCTGGCCAAGGGGGGACGTGGACTGTTTTTCCTCACCTGCCGGTGGAGCGTAGGCCCGACATAGGAACGGGATGTTTGCCCCTGTCTTCGCGGTGGCCGTGGGACCACCAGAGGGTCGGTTCAGGAGCCGGCGCCACCCGTCCCGCAGGTAGAGGCATCTCCTCCACATCGCGCCCTAGGGCCTGGGAGGACAACCGGTGCGAACCTTAGAGCAGGAAACACTAAGCTAAAGGATCCCTAAGCGCAAGCTCCTATTGTACAGAAACCTCTCACGGACTCCCCAGAGCCTTCAGACTCCCCTGGACGCCGCCATCTTCCGCACGTCGCAAGCGGCGCACCGTCACTCCGGCGCGCCTCCTGCGCACACCCCCAGTCAATCAGCATCACAAACGCACCTTGCCCCGCCCCTTTAAGCCGCGCTTCAGCAAGAAGACTACAAGTCCCAGAGGGCGCCTGGTCCACCCCACCACGTGTTTTTTCTGCCCTCCAATGGGTGGAAGCGCCGCCTGAGCCTGCTCCCGACCCCCAGGCGCGTCCGGGCCAATCGGAAGGGGTGTGTGAGTGAGTGAGTGAGTGTGTGTGTGTGTGTGTGTGTGTGCGTGTGTACGCGCGCGCGCGTGTGCCCGTGTGTGTATGTGCGCGCGCGCGCGCGCGCGCGAGGGCAAGTGGGGAGGGGTACTCAGCTCTGGACCCGGGAGCCCTTCTTGCAGGTCCCGGGGGCCCGGTGGCGGCCGGAGCGGTTGGTCCGCAGGCAGCGGGCGAGTGGTCCCCCCTCCCGTCCCAACCCAGCGCGTGCGCGCCCCGGCCCCTCCCTCCCTGCCACCCTTCTCGGCTCCCGCGCGGCGGCGGCGGTTCCTCTCCCCCTCCCCCAGCCCTGGCTCCGGGGGACCCCGCGATGCCGGTCCGCACCGAGTGTCCACCTCCGGCCGGTGCCTCGGTCGCCTCCGCGGCCTCGCTCATCCCGCCGCCGCCCATCAACACCCAGCAGCCCGGCGTGGCCACCAGCCTGCTCTACAGCGGCTCCAAGTTCCGCGGCCACCAGAAGAGCAAGGGGAACTCGTACGACGTAGAGGTGGTGCTGCAGGTGAGCGCCGGGCCGGGCCGGGCCGGGGCCCGAGGGCCTCCTCGCGGCGCTCACGGGCCGTGCCTGCCCCCGGCTCCTCGAGCCCGCAGCCGCGGACCAGGCCCACGCAGCCGGGCCTCCTGCACCCGGCGCTTCACCCCGGGACCTGCCCAACTGGTGTCTTACACTCGCCGAGCCCCAACCCTGACCTGCCCCTCACACCCAGAGTCTGTTGTGAGCAGCTCTTGGCAGACCCCAAACACTCTCCCAGACTTGAAGCCCGCGACCAGCCCTCCTGGGATCCGGAAGCCCCCCATGCCTGGCCACCCGCACACTTGGGTCCTTGCTCTCCGAGACCTGTCGTCCCGAGACCAGCCCTCCCCCCAGTCCCCCTCAGACCCCGAAGCACTCTCCGTTGGCTTCTTCTGATTCGGGACCCTTTCGTGGCAAGGCCCATGTCAGATTTTCGCAGACCTGAGACATGCCTCTTTTCCCCCCTTTTTCCTCAGTCCCAGGAAACCTCCTCCTAGGGTTTCCTTCTTGGGAGAGCTTCATCAGCCTCTTCAGACTTGGGGGCACCCTCCCTCCATTCGCCTCTGAGCCTGAGAGCCCCCAAGCACCGCCGATTCCTGGTCCTTGGCCCCCCACCCCCATATTAGGCACACATCCTGGGTGCAGCGGGACAGGCCGCCTCACATTGTCAGGGTCGAGTCTCCTTTGCCTGTTTCCCCCACCGCCCCAGTCTCTTTCTGGTCTCCACGCCCAGCTCCTCACAGCTGCCTCACACCCAGGCCCCTTTTCCCAGGCTTCTCATGCTCCTACCCGTTCTCTGGACACTTGCCCTGATCTCGATACCCAGATCTTCCCACCTCCTACCTTCATCTTCCTCCTTTCTGGCTCCAAGAAAGGGGTTTTTTAACTTCTATTCACACAGACAAAGCTAATTCCCAGTCTCTGAAAGCGGTGGACTGGGAGCCCTACCTCACTCAGATGTATTTCTGACCCTTATATTTCCTTCCCATGCCCTTCCACCTCCCCGCCCCCCACCGGACCTGGATTTCTGAGTACCTGATGGCAGCCCGATAGCTTTGGAACTCCAGCCTCTCCTGCCTGGACCCTTTCCTGCACCTTATCCCTCTTGGCATATGGTAGTACATTTCACATATTTTTAAATACTCCCTTTCTCTGCCTCAGGACCCACTCCCCACCTCACTGTCCCCTTTGTCCTAGCCTGACACTCACCTCCTAGGCTATTTCCAGACACCCCTCCAAAGCCCTCAAAGAAGCTTTGAGGTCCTAGTGTTGCTGCCTCGCCACTGCCATGTGTGAGGGTAGAAGATAGAATGTCTTTTCCATATACTCGCCCTTTGCCCTTTTACATTTTAATTCTTAAACAGTGTCTCCTCTGAGCAAGTATGTCTCCCACCCAAAAGACAATGGAGGCACATTTCTTTTCTACTAACTTTAGATCATTGATCAGCTTCTTTTTTTCTTACTATTTTGTGAGAATAAATACCCTCTTTTCTGGACTGGGAGAGCTGCATCTTCATAGTAATTGTATCTTTGCTCCATAAACTTAAATTTCTATTATGAGGCATGGTATTTGTGGTAATTGAAAAACTGTCATGGATGAGGTGTTTCAGTCTATAATTAATACCTCACGGCGATCCCCCTTCTTTCGCTTGAACTGTAAGAATTCAGTACGAAAGCACACATTTTTTGCAGCTAATCATAAAATTCTGAAAGTGAGACCCCTGGTGTGGATGACTTTTGGGATGGTCCTGAGTTTGTGCCCATGGTGTAATTTGGTGGTTTCTGACACGCTGGGGAAGAAGTGGCAGGGGTGCCAAGTGTGGGAGAGGAGTCTGCTCCGGTCACTGGAGCAGCCAGTCTTCCGTCAGCAGTGTGTTGTTTGTGAATTTCTGTCAGGTGCAGTCAGTTTCCTTGCAAACGGGTGGAAGTGCCGAATGAGTTGGTGCATGACTGCTAGGTCTCAGGGCGGCCCAGAGCAGAGGCCAGACCAGCCGGTGGCTGGGAGCCCGGGAGTAGGGGGTGTGACGGTGGGGTCAGCGGGCATGCCCAGGAAGGCTGTCATCTGTCTGGCTGGGGAGCCACTGCCCAGTGTTGAAATTCAGTGGCATGTGAATTGCCCCCTCATCTGTTTTTTTTCCCCCAGCCAGGACTGGTTTTTTAGAATGCTGCAGCCTTTTTATAACTCATCCTCTTCCCTACTTTCTTTTGTTTTTACAACAGCCTTATTTATTTAGATATAATTCACATACCATACAGGTCACCCATTGAAGGTGTACAATTCAGTCGTTTTTAGTATATTCACAGAAGGTGTATAAGCATTACTGTAATCTAATTTTCACCATGCTGAAACAAGAAACATAAAACCCCAAACCCCTAAGCTGTAACCCCCGCTCCAACCCTAGGCAACCCTATTTTCTAAGATTTACTTATTCTGGCCATTTCATATCAATGGAATTATACAACATGTGGCCTTTTTTGTGTAGTTTCGTGTGTTTTCAGGATTCATCCTTATAGCAGCATGTGTCTGTGTCATTTGTTGTTGTTGTGTAATAGTCCATTACATGGGCATACAACAGTTTTGTGTGTCCACTGATCAGTTGATAGACATTTGGGCTGTTTCCTCTGTTTGGCTGTTATGAATAATGCTGCTGTGAACAGTTATGTATAGTGTTTTGTGTGGACATATGTCCTCATTTCTTTTGGATAGATACCCAAGAGTGGAATGGCTGGGTCACACGCTAACTCCATGTGTAACATTTTGAGGAACTGCCAGACCGATTGCTGAAGTGTCTGCACCATCTTAAATTCCCACCAGCAGGGTAGGAGGGTTCCAACTCTCCCCATCCTCACCAGCATTTGCAGTTGTCCCCCTTTTTGATTGTAGCCAACCTAGGAGGTGAGACAGTGCCTCTCTGTGGTTTTGATTTGAATTTCCCTAATGACTGGTGACGTTCCACGTCTCTTCTGTGCTCATCGGAGTGCTTTTCTTGGTTTGAGATTCCAATTGAGAGAGTTCCTCAAACTTTGTGAGATCCTGACTGGGTGTGTTGGTGGTGGTGATGGTTACTGTGGCTGTTGTTTCTCCTCTGCCATCCAGGAAGCCAAGAGTAAAGTGAGGGCCCGGGTCAGTGTGAAGGGAATATTAAAGAGAGCAGCTGTTGGATACAGCTGTTCTGTGAGGCCTTCTTGAAAATGCCATGTTGCTCTCACTGAGATGCTGGCCTGTTGTTCGGTTAAAGCTTTCTACACTGTGGTGTATTCAAGTTCAACAGCCATCAAGATCAATTTGGGCAGAATGAGAGAGACACATGGTTGAATGGAAGCCAAACTGAAGTTCTGATTCTTGTGATAATACATGCAAAGTGTTAGCCAATTTGCAGTTAAAGTTTTAATCTTATTAGCAAGTATCCTTGCCACCTGATACCCTTTCCAGCATCTGTGAGATCCCAAGCTATATTGAATTCAGTGAGAATCGCATATGTGAAATTTAAGGCCTCAGGTTAGAACTGTGTATCCTTCAATAAGTTCTTTGCTGAACCAACTTAGTACAGATCAGCTGCTTTAGATAACGTCCAATACCAGGGTCAGCAGATGAGAATATTTAAAATGCTTTGGCAGTTTTCACATGGAATACTTTTGTCACCAGCACCAAACTGGGAGCACTTTAGCTTCATTGAAGCCATTTGCTCTGGTGCTGACCTCATCTGGCTGAGTGAGCTCATTACAGTTTTTGAGGATCGCCTTAGTGTTTGATTTACAGTGTAATTGGAAGCAGTTGAGTCCCCAAAGCTGATACATTCCACAAAGATTTTCCAGTTTCTTAACATTAAACTGGCAATGTGCTGTAGCACTATTGTACTTTGTTTTGCTTTAATTCCAGGGGTTAACTTTGTAAATAAACCTAATTGTTGTAAAATTGAAAACCTGCCTATTCAGGATGAGTCTGTATAGATTGAGGTAAAATACACTAGTTAGTATGCGTTCAGCCACAAGTAACCATGCCATTTCCAAGTAGCTTCAAGAATAAGTGAACCTGTTATCTCACATTACACGAAGTTTACAGGTGGCTTAATCTGGATTGGCTCACTTTTCTTTCCGTCTTTCCGAGCTGCCATCCTGGGTGTTTCCCAGACTGTTTCTCATGATCTCTAGGTGGCTGCCACCATGAGGGGAAGAAAAAGAGCTTCTCCAAAAGCCAGAATTTTTCCCAGAAGCATGCAGAAGACTGATACATGCATGTAATTGGCCAGAACTAGGTCACTCACCCCTAAACCAACAACTCACAAGAGGAAGGGGGCACGTGTTTGCCTTGGATCCATCAGGGTTGACCAGGTCTTGCAGGGCCAGGGTTAAACAAGATCTGGGCCCTGCCAGTGTGAAAAAATAGGAAATAGGTTGATGGGTGGCTGCTAAACCTCAAAACGTACACCTGTTACTTCTGTTTATTTTAGGCTCCTCTCCTCATCGAGAAATACAAACACCCTCATGTGAAGTGGGCAGAGCAGGCCTTCACAGTTTATTTGGATTTGGGCTTGTCATTTTGTTTATAACCAATTTATACCACATAAGTCTTTGAAACATGCCTTTCCTGAATATTCTGCCCATTTCATAAATAATGTGGGATGGTACTTAGTGTAAGTACAGGGAAGGAGTGGACTCATAGGCCAGTGACTTAGCAGTGCGGAGACAGAAATAGGCCAGAAAGATGTTACCAAGCAGATGAAGCCCAGGTTAGGAGTGACACCACATGTGCAGGTAGAAACGGAGGCTCACTGGCTGATGACGCACCGAGTCTGTGAGCCAATGGAGAGTAGTGTTGGAGAAAGTACAGAAGTGAGGCTGGAGGGAGCTTGCGGGTCCAGGAAGGAGCTTTGGTCCCAAGATGCTCAGCTGAGTGAAGTGGAGCTTCATCTGAACAGGCGGATGGACGGAGAAGACTCACACAGGTCTCTGAGGCCCCAGGCTGAGTGCCAACCTCAGGCCTCCCTCCCTCCGCTTGGTCTCAGGGATGACCCTGGGCAGTAACTCCAGCTTGTCTTCAGTATTTCCTCTGTTTGTAACGAGGCTGTGTGTCTTTTCTTTCCAGCATGTGGACATGGGCAACTCTTATCTTTGTGGATACCTGAAGATTAAAGGCCTTACTGAGGTAAGCACTCATTTAAACGAACTAGAACTAGAAAGTAAACTGCACACTCAACAGTCTCAGTGTGAAGGGCAAGTTGTTTCGACTCTTGGAGTCTTGATTAAAGTGCTCTGTTTCTAACTGTTGTTATTGTGTGATGAGCATAAAGCATGCAGGTTTGATGTGTCCCATTGGAAAGTATACAGATTTGTATATCTTGAAAGTTTATGAGTAAGTCACAATGTGATTAATACTGTTGACTTCATTTTTAATCTTCTTTTTTTTTTTTTTTTGAGAAAAAACATAAGAATATAGCTACCACCCTCATAAGCTTAACAGTTTCTGAAATAAGCATCAGTCCTTTGAGAACGAGGTCTTTGAAGTTCTTTAGTTCACTGGAGCAGTGAAAAGTGACCATCCATTTTGTGATAGAAGTAGCTGCTACGTAAATGTAGAGTGTTTTCTTTTCTTTGAACCACTTTTTAAACCACAGAACTCCTGGAAACATAGGAAGCAAGAGAGAGCATCCTTTCTTTTCCCACTGCTGAGTAAACAGGAAGAGGAAGGAGGGGACTGAACTGGCCGCCGAACTCCATGGTGAGGGCCGGACCGGGCCTGGCCGCAGTGTCCTGTGAACCTGATCTGTCCTCACTGTGCTGATGGCCCAGCAGTGTCTGTGAATGCTGCAGAGAGCCGTCGAAAGGAGCCCGTAGCATTCTCCCTCGTCTCTTACTGGCTCCATGACCTTTAATTTCCCTTCAGTTTCCTCATTATAAAATGAGAATTAAAAATACCTGCTCTGACTACTCAAGGGGCTTGTCCTAGTGGGGAGGAAACAATGTAATAGAAGTGGTGGATCACAATGTGATACATTGTGAAATACCAACAAGGACCTGACTATCCCTCAGTCTCCAAACAGTTCTTTCTGTCTCCTCTCTTCCATCTGGTTCTCCTTCTCTGGCAGGAGTTTGGTTGAGAATTCCCTATGAAGTTTGTCGTTGAGATGAAAAGGTAATCTCTGCGTGACCTCTGGAAACTTATCCAGTCAAGTAGGGACTAGCAAAATGAAGGAAGCTAACCTTTGAATTGGTGGTAGTAGAAAACCCATGGTAAACAGAGTACGTTCAACTCTTAGGCAGCCAGATTAATTGAGTGCAGAACATAAACATTTAACTTCGTAAGAAAACCAGGAACATTTGTAATGCAGAATATTTAATGTGGATCTAAAGATCAGTCATCCTGGTCACAGGGAGCTGCACAGAAATGCCAAGTAGCATTAAAAATCCCCAAACAGTGTACAGAACTGCTGTGAACTTTCCATCGGGAACAGTAGCCCCACCTCTGAGTCACAAACAGCCAGGCTCTTTTGAGGAGGGGGTGCTGGCATGGCCCTTCAATGGAGGCCAGCCCAGGGCTAGAGCGGTTCGTGGCCTGGACTTGGAGACCACCCTCCTGGCCAGTGATGCCCACCTGGACCTGGAGTGGCCTCAGGAGCACACGCCCTCCCCAGAGTGGTCAGACCCAGGTCGAGTGGTGAACTCACTTATGGGGCTGAAGTGCTATTTAGTAGAGAAAGGCTGGTGTGTTTCCTGAGGCTTCTGAGTCATGCTCAACTTGAAGATTCTTTGAATCCATATTTTTAAACAACATTTTTTAGTAACTTTACTGAGGTATAGTTTACATACCAGACAGCTTACCCATTTAAAATGTGCTGTTCATTGGCTTTTAGTATAGATGTGGTGTTATGCAAATTCTTAATAACTTTTTAAATTTTAAATCTAATACAAAGTCACTGTAGATAATTAGCAAAATGCAGAAAAGGCTGACAGTGATTTTATACCAGTCTTATAAAATGCAGTTATTCATTTTGGTTTGCTTTTCTACTTATAGCTATTAAAGTCTCAAGTATGTAATTTATTTTAATAAAAGTATTTAAATGGTCGGGTTTCAGTTATAGTCTTCCTGTATTTACAATATGGAACTGTTAAATTGGAGCTTGTTTGCCTCATTGCAACCTCACATTCACAAAGTAGCACAGCTGTAAAGTTCGTGTGCCTTCTGGAAATGAAATCCCAGAATTGTGAGGAATGGGTGTCAAGTAACATTCTCTTTGCAGTTCTGAGCCAGCAGTAGGGGGGAGGGATCATCCCTGGGGAGGCCTCTGGCGGGCAGCTTGCGTCGGCCTAGGGAGAGCCCCAGCATGGGGAGTCACGTCGGACTCCCGCGTGTTCAGGACACCAGTTCGGAAGCTCCCTGCGCTCCCTCTGAGGTTGTGCTCAACCTGCTCAGAACCAGGGGGACGAGGGACCAGTGTGTGAACAGTGCTGGTTTGCACATTTACGAAACAAGTTACGTGTGTGATCCGGAAGCTCTCTTTGACTTACTGGTTATTTGGATGTTGATCTCCCAGGAGGCAGGCCAACACGGAAAGCCAGAGCTGTCACCAGACAGTTATCAGTGAGCCTTGAATCTGAGGGGGAGTGGGTGGTACATCTTAAACGCCTGGCAACGACCAGGCCACTATAGGAAGCCTGCACAGGCTTGGGGAGTGGGGGTTGGGTGCTGGCTGGGCCTCTTCTTTCTGATGTCCCTCTCCCTCCCTTCTGCAGCAGTTCCTTCTCTGGCTCTGTGAACACCACCCATTTGGCTGTAGTCAGGTGCTTGAATTTCCTGTTCCTTCACTGAGAGATACTGTCTTTTTGGTGACTTCTGTACATAGTCAGTCTAATTCATTAAGTACTTTATTTAATTCTCTGAGTTTAGGGGACTTTAGAGTCACCTTGATGTACTGCCTAAAATGTTTTTAGGGAGAAGTCAATGCAGAATCATTCATTAGGAAAATGAGATTTGAACCATAAGTATTTTCATTGTATTATAATAAACCATCTTACCATTTTCTTTTTTATGAAAGTTTTGGAAAATATTAAAGGTTGTGAATGAGAAAATTGCAGTTATTTGTATGTAAACACAGAGTTTATTCTTCTATTATTTATTATTGTATTTTTCATATGAAAAAACTGTCGGCCTACTCTTGCCCCATCCTGTATATAGCTTTTGAAAAAATATTTTATTTATTTTTAGAGAGAGGAAGGGAGGGAGAAAGAGAAACATTGGTGTGTGAGACAAACATCAATTGGTTGCCTTGCATGTGCCCCCAACCGGGGACCTGGCCCGCAACCCAGCTGTGTGCCGACAGGGAGTCAAACCCGTGACCCTGTGGTTCACAGGCCCGGCACTCAGTCCACTGAGCCACACCAGCACGGGCTGTAGCTTTTCTTTTAAAAGCTTGAGTCGGGTGCTAACTTATGTAGGACTTTTTTTCCTTAGTAGTCCCTCCTAAAACAGATTAATATGATTTAGCCTATACGTTTAAAATCAGGTTTCCATTTAGAAAAGTTTCTCTTTCATTTCTTCACTTTGCATATATAAGTATCTGCGTGAAGAACCCGCAGCAGTGTTGGGGTGAGGGGGCTGTAGTATCTGGAGGTTCTTTGTTGAGAGACTGGCATGCCCTGCAGTGTGCTGTACAGCAGGCCCCTCCATCACTGCAGTGGTGGTGGCGATGCTGTGTCCTAGCCACCAGCAAACCTGAGCAGCGGCCCCCTTCACATAGCTGCCAAGCTGTGGGTCAGGTCGAGCTGGGAGAAGAGGCAAAGCCCCTGGAGCAGACGTATTTTAAACATGTATAGATGTTTGTCGCAGAACAGGAGAGTCTTAACGTAGGGCCTGAAGAAGAAAGCAGGACCTCTGGGGTCTCAGGGATGCTAGGACTGTGACTGCGGTTTGCTGGGCACTGCTGTCACTGCCCCACTCCCAGGAAACCCCCGGGGGCCTGGCAGCTGGGCTGAGGATGGGTGGGTGGGTGGGGTGGTTTTTCACAAATGCAGAGAAATAGTAGGCTTTTTACCATGTTAATTTTTCTTCCATTAATTTGGTGCCTCCTTAGCAGATGAACAAATAGCAAATAAAATTAGCAGGAGTATTGTAAGCACTCAAGTAGGAATACAGCTTATTTATTTTTCCAACAGAATTCTTTTTCAGTTATGATTTCCAATTGCAGATCTGATTTACATATATTTTCCTAGTATAAGTCATCTTTGTTTATATGATAGAATGAAACATATCAAGTATATTAAGGTATTCTACTAAAAAATGCACTGTTAGAAACCTGAAGAATTGGCATAAAAGGGACAAAGCACTGAGCCAGTGTGAAAACCAGTGGGCCCGGCTGTGGTTTGAGGGAGGCTTAGCTGTGAGGGCCGCAATTTTGGAGGCTGTTTGGGTGTTTTCCTTGGGAAGTACAATCTACTTAGTTACCATCTTTTTTGTATATTGGAATATTCAGAATTTATTTGTGGGAATTGTCCAAATTCTCTTTTGAGTGATCAACACATAACAAGTGAAGTTGGGGGAAATTCTGTGCTTCTGGTAAAGTCCTTGAAGTCCAAGAGATAATCCTCTCTCCCGGCACCTTCAGTTCGGGTTCTCGTCACAGCCATCGACAAATTCCCAGGTTGTTGGTTAGCTGAGTGATTGGTTTTTGTGGGTTTTTTTTTTTTTTTTAATATTGGGAAGAAGCTAAAATAAGGTTGATTTTTCCTTTGTAAAAGGTTAAAATGCCTGTTCAGCATCTTGTTTTGATATTTGGGTTTTTACCATAGGAGTATCCAACCCTTACAACCTTCTTTGAAGGAGAAATAATCAGCAAAAAACACCCCTTCTTAACGCGAAAGTGGGATGCGGATGAAGATGTTGACCGGAAACACTGGGTGAGTAAACCTTTGACTTCCCTGGGCCACTAGGGGGAGCCGAGGAGCTTGGCCCTCAGGGTCTTACCACCATCTCCCTGTCCTTTCTGTTTGTCCATCTCCTGTCCACAGTTCCTTTCTAATCTCCTGTACTTGGGGAAATCCTATGAAACATACAGTGGTGGCCTCTGAAGTCTGAGACTTCAGGTTCTGAGACAGAGGTGCTGCTCCTGGAAGGCTGTCTCTCTCCTTGGCAAAACCGCTGGAGGCTTCCTCTCCTAGTGGCTCTGGAGAGACAAGGCCCAGTTTCCAGTCCTGGCAGGACCCGGTGGAGAAAACCAGCCCCCGCCCCCAGCTGGCAGGTGTGGGGCGTGGTCTCATTCCTCTGGAGTGAGCTCTGCCCTGCGGTCTCTCCTTCAGCTGTCACACTAGTCTCCTTGTCCAAAACCCATTTCTCATAGAAGCCTTTAGCTTACTGGCCATGGCAATGATACATTTTGGTTTAACAGTGAGGAAGTCCATCGCGTTCACCCTCTAAGCCGATCAGAAACGATTGTTTGTGTTAGTAAGGAAGGCTCACTGTCTCTCCTGACTCTGGCACAGCAGTGCAGAGAGAAGACTCTCACTGCAGGCAGACCTTCATCTGAGTTCCCTTCACTGTAGGCAAGCTGCTTTGTTTATTAATGTTTTTCTCTTGAGTTAGGACAGGAACATCTATCAAATGCTGAGTTTGATTAAATTTAAATTTAGATTTGAGCTTTTTAAAGCATTTTTGAAAGTTACATGTTTTGACTATTATAGCAAAGAGACCACTAAAACTGACAGTCCTTTGTGTCTCTGTAATACGAGAGAATGAACAAGACTTGTGTATCCAAAAGGTCTGGCAGAGCCCTAGTGGCGGCCAATGAGTGCCAGCATCCGAGCATGGTGCTGGGCTCTGTGGCACCCAGTGGGGGCCCTCCTTGTGTGGCTCACCGCCCCTCCTGGACAGCCCCAGGGAGGACGTCCGTTTTTGTTGTGAACCGCAGCTCATCTCCATTCAACTTAGTTTTCCATCTCAGATTGGTCCTTTCAAAAAAACAAGGTCTTTGGTGCCCAGTGAAGCCCCAGCTTGGGGCTAGCTTGGCTGCACATTAAATACCTGGAAAGCGACTCTGATTTTCCCATGGACTTCCCATTAGAGCTCTGGAAAATATCTGGGACTCCAGCCTCTGGTAGGCTGAATCGAAATATTTTGAGCAAAACAGGGACGAAGGTCCCCCTTGGCACGGGTGTGCCAGCCCAGTGAAACGAGAAGCTGGGCCTTCTTCGGACTGCGGTGCTCAGCAGCTCCCGGGACTCCAAGCCCACAAAGGACTCTTGCAGGTCTGCATGGTGCCTCCGCTTGTCAGGGGTGCAGTGTCTCACAGACTCCACCCACAATGTCCTTTTTCCACTGTAAACTGGAATCGGAGACATTGCATTTCACCCTCAGATTTTCTGTATGGTGTTTTACACTGGTGTTACAGTGGTACTATAAAGTCAGGGTTCCATATAATTAATCTACTTGAAATAAAAATATCTGTGTAAGATTCTGACTTAATATCTCTGTAATCTCAGTTAAGGTGTTTTCTTCTAAAATTAGTACATGCTTGTTTAAAAATATTTGAGAAAAAAACAAAAGCAAAAGGAAAAATTCACCTGTCATGACAACACCCAGAGCTAAAGCAGATCTTAACCTTTTCCTGGGTCTTGTTTGAGTATCTGTACTTTTTTTCTGAACAAAATGGGGATCATAAGATACAGTTTTGTAACCTATTTCTAGTCTCCTTTTTTTTTTTAACTTAACCACATACTGCCTGTTTCCAGTTTCTACCTACCTAGCCAGCCCCTAGCACTGTACTGAGCCAGAGGGCCCACCTCCCTGAGCACTGTCTGCCCCTGGCTTGCAGGCTCGGAGTGGTTTCGCCTGACTCTGGGCTGCTGCCTGCCTGCCTGCCTGCAGGGGTCTGCCCGCTGATCCTGACTCACTTGTTGAAGGAAGCAAACTCTGTGGTCAAGTGCTCTGAGAAAAGGCTCCCAGCCTTGCATCTCTTCCATGCTGCTGCCCTTCCTCAGCCACGAAGGCTGGCCGAGGGCAGCCTCTGTCCTGAGCCCAGGTCTAAGTGTGCCGGGGTGACCGAGGTGGCTCTCTTTCCCACCCTCAGCTTCCGCTGCCCTCGCCGGCACCGCATGGACAGCCATCACGCCCCTGAGATGGTGCTGGGTGCTGGCCCCAGGCACAAGGGCAGCCCCACGCCAGCCTCTCCTGCTGGGGACTTATTCTCTTACTCTGTTCTTTGCTTTCAGGGCAAGTTTCTGGCTTTTTATCAGTATGCAAAATCATTTAATTCAGATGACTTTGATTATGAAGAGCTGAAGAATGGGGACTATGTCTTCATGAGGTGGAAGGTAAGCCCACGGCGAATCTGCACCTGTGCCAGCCCCTGTGGTGTGCCCCACCTGCTTGCCGTGTCCCGTGCTCAGTCCCATGTGTCTTCCTGGTGGGGACTTCACACACTTGTAAGAGGCCTGCGTGGCTCCAGGTGCTCTGGTTTACTTCAGACACCCTGCGGTTTCCCTGTGGTCAGACTCTCAGTGGTAGCAGGTGGACTCGGGCCTCAGAGTGCTCACCCCTGACGCTGTCGTTTGTGTCTTCTCCTCTCCTTGCTCCCACCCGAGAAGCCCTCTGTCCTCCGGGCTGAAGCAGCTCTCATGTTCTGTTGACCCAGGGAACGGCCTAATGCTCCTTGAATGCAGTCGTCCTCTGTCCCCTCTTCAGCCATGGGCTTCAGTGCCGTTTCAGTGACTGTTCCTCACCGTGTCCTCGCCCGGGGCTCACTCGTGCAGTCTCCGCTCCTCAGGCTCCCTCCGGCCCAGAAAGTGAGGGGCCAGGAGTGGAATTCAGGTTCTCCACTCACCCACCCGCAGATAGCTCCGTCAGGCTGGACTCACTGGATGGGCTTTGGCCTCAGAATTCACGTGTGCTCCCTGATTTGGTAGCGTGATAGTTACTATGTTATGACCACAAGATAGCAAATCATGAAGCAAGTTTTTTAAATCACTCTGTGAACATACACCTCCCCAGTCTACAGGAAAAGCTGTTTGATCTTGAAATCTTGCTGGCTTTCATATAGACAAGTTGTTTTTTAAAGATGTTGTTATTTTTAGAAAGGGGAAGAAAGGGAGAGAGAAAGGAGAGGAGCACTGATGTGGGGGGAAACGTGGCTCCACTCCCTCCCCACACTCTCCCAGGGGCCCGGTCGTGTGCCCTGAGCAAGAGTCGATCCAGAGACCTCTCTGTTTGGGGGGTGATGCCAGACCCACTGAGCTGTGCCTGTCAGGGCTGTAGACAGATCATTTAGAGGAGCCGTTCCCACCTTCACTGTGTGTAGGTAGTAATTTGGGGATGGAATCACCCCCTTTGAGGAGCGCCGCTGGGTGTGAGCCCTGTGCTTGGGGGGTTGCCCTCTGGTGGGGGTACGCCATCTGACTCCTCTGTTAAAGGAAGTGTCTTGTACGGTTCTCGTTTTAAAATTAATTTAAAAAACTACAATTTCAGAGGTTGAGGAAAAGGGGAAAGGGTGTCTTAAGATCAAAAAAGCAGTGGAGTTGTTTTGTCTCCAAAGCATTTCTCAGGGTGACTCACCTGTGGGCTTTCAGCAGACCCCTCGGGCCCGGGCCCGGGCCCGGGCCCAGGCCCCTGACCTGGTCTCCCTGGGAGAGTGGGTCACAGGATGGGTCTTGTAGCTCTTGGCTTCAGCCTGAGACAACCAGCTTGCCTCTCAGAAGGGGCCTGATCAAGAACAGTAATATCCTGGTTGATTTTGGTGAGGCGTAGCGCTTTGAAGGGAGTATGATGAGGGCGGTGGTGATTGAGCTGCCCTCAGTCACCCTCTGTTGACAGGTCAACAGAGGTGACCCGTTGCTCTTGAGGTGATTGGGGACCTCGTGACAGGGCCTGGAGTGGGATGGCAACTTTCTCTGCCCAGTCCGGTCTGTCTGTGGCTCTGAAAGGGAGGTAGGAGGTGTGGATTCATTTGTGCGATGTGTTGACCATGGCACCTCCTCTTAGTGGCTGATCCTGGTAAGCGCAAGACTGTCTCCCACATCAGTACCTAGGCTGCATACAGGGCCCACCAGCGCCCTCCTCAGGCCAGTGGAGATGCAGAGGCTTTCCATTGCCCAGCAAGCTGGGCTGCACCAGTGGGGCCTTAGCACCCAGCACCTGCTGGTAGTTAACAGGGAGGCCTCAGGGGGCTCACTGTGCGCTGTTACTGACCTTCCTCTCTGTGTGTAGGAACAGTTCCTGGTTCCAGACCACACAATCAAAGACATCAGCGGTGCTTCCTTTGCCGGGTTCTACTACATCTGCTTCCAGAAGTCGGCAGCCTCCATAGAGGGCTACTATTACCATAGGAGCTCAGAATGGTAAGGAGCCCCAGAGGCTGGGCCGGAGGCTCACTGCCCCGGCTGTCCCTGGCTCACCAGATTCAAAAGGAGAGCTCGCTGTGGTCTCTGCATGGGGTGTGTGCTCTATTTGGGTGCTAAGGACCTCTTTAAGTGCCTCCAGTCACTCACGTGGGAGTGCATCCCCAGGCACGGAGCAGAGCAAACGGGATGGAATGGGGGGCCAGGGGAAGGGGCACACTGCCAAGCGCCTCCAAGCAGCACTGTGTTTTCTGCATTGCTTATCTCAGTCTTGGTGGTTCTGTATTCATTCCTCCCAAATCTAGACAGTAACTAAATGGTCAGATCCAGCTGCAGACAGTGTGAATTTTGCTGTCAGCAGCCTTTTTAATTGTGTAATTGTGCTCCTGGTCCCAGGGCTTTGCAGACCCCACGTGCACCTGATTTCAGCCCGGTGGCCCAGGGGCCCGTGGCGGCTGGCAGGCCTGCCCTGCATTTGGTTCGAGGTGAAGGACCAAATGCCACTGCAAGTGCTAGTTTTCACCACCGTTTGGATTTTCCTGTCTCCTTACTGCTTTTTAAGTATCTTGTTACCCCTGAAGAGTGAACCATATCATAAAATACTCGATTTCTTCTCTGACTACAGAAGCACCTCTTCCATTCACATTTCTCACTACGTTGCGACTGGGGAGCGACGCTGCCCTTTGTCAGCTCAGACTTCCTGTTCTGTGCCTCTGAGGGCCACCATGTTTACGGTTCTGCCCTGTGTGAATTGTTTTCAAAGGAGTTTCTAAAACTCTCCATAATTCTCTTTTAAAAACCAGCTTTATTGAGATGCAATTCACTTACCGTACAATCTGCTCATTTAAAGTGCGCACTTCAGTGGCCTTTAGTGTCCACAGCCATGCAGCCGCCAGCACAGGAGGAAGCCCGGCCTGCCTGCACCCCTCAGCCGCCACCCCGCTCCCCGCCCACCCCGACCCTGGGCGACCGCTGGTCTGCCCTCCGTCTCTGTCGATTGGCCTGTTCTGGATGTTCATGTAAATGGAGTCACACGCTACGTTTCGTGGCCTTTGTGCCTGGCTTCTTTCACTTAGCATCGTGATTTGAAGGTTTAGCCAACTTTTAGTGTGTATTAGTCCTTTTATTGCTGACTAAATTTTCATGAGGATATAGACCGCATTTTGTGTATCCATTCCTCAGCTGATAGACACTGGGGTTGTTTTCACCTTTTGGCTGTTATGAATAATTCCGGTCTGAATGTGGGCGTACAAGTATGTGTTTGAGTTCTTGCTTTCAGTTCCTTTGGGCATATACCTAGGAGTAGAATTGCTGGGTCATGTGGTAATTCTGTTTTTAACTTTCTGAGGAACCACCAAAAAGCAACTTCACCATTTTGCATTTCTTACCAGTGATGCTTGAGGGTTACAATTTTTTTTACTTTCCCCGTATCCTGAGGAGCACTTGTTATAATGTCTTTATGATTGTAGTGTCCTAGTGGGTAGGAAGTAGTATCACGTGATTTTGATTTGCGTATTCTGACAGCTGATGCATCACCCTTCCTGATGACTTTGGTAAGCAGTAAACTGCTTTTTCCTGCCTCCCCACTCCCCCGGGTGACACAAATCAGGGGAGAGGTATATCCACACCAGCGATTCTGATTGTCCCTGAGAGCCGCCACCCCATGCAGGGTTGTCCTGGCTCCTGTTTCTCCTCCACCTGCCTGACCCCTCGGAGCACCATGCCCAGGGAACCGCAGATGGCGCCTCCCAGCTCTCTGTGTCCTCTGAGTCTAAGAGCCATGCCTGCAGAGTGAGGAGAGGAACATAAGGGGTGAAACAGGGTTAGCCGTGAAGCTACCTTTCCTGTGTTCTCTTTGGGCTCTGGGAGAACTGGGCTGAGCCTGTGTTCCCCGTGAGGCTCCGAGGGGCTGCAGCCTGACGCTCCAGAGGGAGTGGAGATGCTGGACATCAGGGAGGCAGAAGGAGCAGCAGGGCGCGAGTGAGCACCAGGCTTTAGCCAGCGTCTCCTCTCCAGCTCACCGAGCCTCTCACTAAGGAAGACGCACCACTGGAATTGCTTCCTGACTATGGCGGGAGGCCCAAACACAGCTCAGGTCATGCGTAGTTCAGGAGGATGAACTGAAGTAAAACCAGACTCAGCTCACCTGAAGAAATCCTAGATGAATTTACATTCCACCCAAGTGTGTGGCTTGTCTGGCGCTCTGGTTGTGTTCTTTCACACATCCTTCATCAGATTTCCAGGGTGCTGAGACCACCGCTTTCTGTCTCTGTCTGTTCTCCCATTGCAGGTACCAGTCGCTCAACCTAACTCATGTTCCTGAGCACAGCGCACCCATCTATGAATTCCGGTGACAGCGGCTCAGAGCAGCAACCAAATAAAACTGAACTTGGCAAACAAGAACTTTGCCAAGAAAACCGTGTACCTGCCAGAACCAGGAGAACCTGCGTTCCTGTCTCTTCGAGAGCAGACTTGCATCAGAAAGCATGAGTGCTGACCCACAGAGGCCTGGCCAACTGGCAGGGCAGGTGGGGGGGCTATCTCCGTTCTTCCTCCCTTCTGTGGCCATTTGCCCTGACCCTGTTTTTAAGCTACCTTATATGCACTTTTCCTTCCTGCACAGCTAACTTCTGTATCACTGAAATGCCCATTCCTCCCTCCATCCCCGCTTCCAGTCTAGTAGAAGGTCTGCCCCTGGCCACCCTCAGCCTTGGTGCTCAGTGGTCCCCATTCTGGCCCTCCGCCCCCAGTTGCTTAGTCTGGTAGCTCAAGAAAATGCCGAGCCCCAGCACCCATGTGCCCCCCAGAGCTCTGTGCAGGGAGTTGGCGAGCTGCAGCAACATCCACCCGAGAAGCACGAGGCAGAGGCTGATTGTTTAACGGAGTCGCCTGGCGCCGCCCAACCCTGTGATGTTCGCACCGAGCCGGTCAGGGGCTGGCAGGGTCCCTGGGCCTGCTGCTGGGGTCACTAAATTTAAGGCTTCCAGATCCCTGGCAGGAACAGATTCTAGTCCTGCTCACTCAGCACGTTCACTCCAAACTTCTGAACTTGAGGGCAATACTAAACTTTTTTAAAAAGTTTTTTTTATTGCAAAATTATTTTTATGATCCCTTTAACAAGGACCCTATGGCAAATGCACAATTATTCAGAATTACATTTTATCGTTTTCACATTGAAAACAGCAAATGTTGACTTAGTAATTTTTATACCTATATCTATATGTAAATGTATATTTAATCAACCAGCAGTTTGAAACTAGTCACCCTGGTACTAAAGTTTTGCAGCATTGCATAAATCACAGTGCTGAACAGGAGAACTGTGCCGGGGGCCAGCTCAGCACTTGCACCTCCCCCTTTGCTACTCAGCACAGCAGTGCTTCATGGAGATCTCTTTCATCCCCTTAAGGGGCCGCCACTCTCCCAAAAGAGCGACTGAAACATTGGGATGGGGAGGGGTAGGGACATGAACATGCTTAAGTAACTCGAGGCTCACGTGCCAAAGTAAGTGTGTGTGTGTGTGCGTGTGTGTGTGTGTGTGTGTTATTTTGTTTTTGTTTAATGTTTGAAAAGCTTAGTAGGTTGGCATCAGCTGTGGCCCTCGGACATGGGCAGGGCTGTGGCGGATTGGTTTTTTGGTGGTTTACGAGACTTAGAGTACAGGAAGGAAAGCTTTCACAACAAGAGAGCATTATAACAGGAGCAGAACAGGCCAAGAGTTGCATCTCATGGGCCATGTGAGAGAACACCAAGCCCTTGGTCTAGATGAGTGGTGGGGAGTATTTTCTTCTTAAGGAGTGACTTTCGTGTTAATGGCATATGTACTGTTTGTTACTGAGACTGAATGTGAGTGGACGCCTTAAAGGAGAATGACATGGGAAAGGAGTTAGTCAGCGTTAGGACAGCTGCGATGTGTGGTCTTCGGCCTTACGCAGAGGTATAACCAGCTCATCCGGGTAGGCCGGGGCCATGGAGCCCTAGAGCATTGCCTCTGTGCCTGCAGGAGGAAAATGACTTCCAGCCATTCTCAGAGATGAGTCAGGAGTGTTTTCTTGAGTTTAAAACTCCAAAAGGCAACACGTGGGCAGGTCTGTTCAAACCCAGCTGAATGCACAGTGAGGAGGCGCTGACACGTGCTGTGGCTTCAGTTTAGCTGCCCGGTGTCACAAGTGAAGGAGGCAGTGGGGCTGTGCTGGCTGGCCCATGCCCCTCCACTTTCCTCCCACGGTTTGCAAACGGCATCTGCACTTTGCAGGTTCCTCAAAGGATGCAGGCATCACTCAGAACACTGGGAGGTGAGGTCGCCTCTGCAGTAAATCAGGGCCTCCGTGTGGCTGCAAGAGGTCAGTGGGTTGGTGGGCTTGTTTGAATGGCCAGGGAAGGACATTTGCAAACAAGCATTGATGGTGTTCAGCTAGCAAGATGGGTTCTTCTGTGTAGGATTTCCTTCTTCCTTTTTTAGCCCCATAATGAAGTGCACCAGTTGTATCGGGGGGAATGAAGAAGTGATACCTTCATTAGATCTTTCGAACACGTCTGTGATGAAGATTGTCTGCATAAAGCCTCCCTGTTGAGGACAAGGAGAGGATTGTTTCCACCTCCCCTCAGTAACTTCTGTGCTGTCACATCAGCTCCTTCTCTCGCTCGGTTCCCAAAGGCACTCGGGGGCCATCTCCATCTGCAGTCACTCTTTCCGGACGTTCTCAGTGGTTTACGTGCCTCCGGCGTTATGTGCAATATTGTGGTTGACACTTGTACTTGTCATTCAGAAATTAGTGCGGATTGCAGATTTTCTGCCGTCTTCCTCTCCCCCAAGCAATCCCGCCGGGAGGGGTGGGGTCTTAGGAATTTGGCTGTTTTTATTCCACTGCTCAGAAAGCTTCCTTTCTGTGGTCCCAGCCTTGTCATTGCTTTGTGCTGGGATTGTCCCTTCCCACTCACCCCTTTTACACTTTGCAGCTTTTCAGCTGCAGTTCCAGAGTACCTGAGCAACGCCTGACATGGAGTAGAAAGTCCACCTGTGGGCTGGTTCTGTTGGTGACAAGGAAATTACAAGCTCCAGGGGAGTAAGAGGCTTTTCAATGTCATTTACTTTCCAAAACAGGGAATCGCTATTCTCTCTAAGGCCTTGAATTGATTTTTTTTCCTCATAAAATAGTCTGATAAGCTAATTTTTAAAAAGAAATGCCATTAAGTATGTTGCATTTTGGTTTAAAGTTACTAACGAGTTCTGGGAAAGAAAAATAATATTTGATTTTGAGTCTTATATGTTTTTAAAAATTAGATGTGAATGGGCGCAAAGTACAACTTTTATTTCTTTTGGGAGGATGTGCGGAAGGGGTTTGCGGGTTTGGGGTGGGAAAAGTATTTTGCAGAGCTATCAATGTCCAAATAATTTTTAAAAAAATAATAAAGGTATTTAAGCAGTGAGTCTGTCCTATTTCTAAATTGAAACCGTTTTGTTAGACGACACCAGTCCTCTTTCTGGCTCTGTGGCTTTGGAGGTTTCTGGGCCATCGAAGGTCCCAAGACCCCCGTGGGCTTCGAGTGGGCCGACGCCCATGCCAAAGCTGACCCGGTGCTGTGCCCACGCGCCCGCCTCAGTCCGGTGTGGTCAGACACTCAGCACTTCTGTTTGAGCTCTGTTTTGTTAATTTCTGTATATTTTTTGTATGTGCTCTGGATTTATACTGTTATTTAACACAGAAAATAGGCATACAGAGCTATATGTTCACCATCTGCTTCGCAGTCTGGTTCTGGTACAGGCAGTGTGGCTGGGGATAGGCTGCTGCCTGTCTCCCCTCT
Source organism: Tonatia bakeri (assembly GCA_004024845.1). NCBI lineage: Eukaryota > Metazoa > Chordata > Mammalia > Chiroptera > Phyllostomidae > Tonatia > Tonatia bakeri. The sequence goes on along the minus strand of PVIA01003524.1, from coordinate 95,455 downwards.
GCACCTGGTCCTCCAAGGAAATGCCTAAGCCCCACAGCACTTCATCTTCAGAAAGGCTGCACCAGCCAACGTCTAAAGTCAGAGTTAACTGGCAAGTTCTGGCCCTTGATTTCTCTGCCTCCTGTGGCCTAGGGCCCTAACCCAGCCTGTTGGGCTTGATGGGGATTTTGACAGACCATGCTGACTAGTGGCAGAACGCCTTGGCTTCCTTGTTACAGTGTTAGGTTTCAGGTGCCACCTCCCTAGGTGCGTCGGGAACACAGCTGGAAACGCCATTTGAATTTTTGAGGAATTATTTATAATGTTGAAAAGGTTTAAATTTTAAGAAAGCTGAAATCCTTAGAGAATTTACATTAAAATCAGGGCAAAGTTCCCCTATGTGTATAAAGAGTATATCACCAGGCCCTGGCTGGCGTAGCTCACTGGATTGAGCGCGGGCTACGAACCAGGCATCGCAGGTTCGATTCCCAGTCAGGGCACATGCCTAGGTTGCAGGCCATGGCCCTCAGCAACCCCACATTGATGTTTCTCTCTCTCTCTCTTTCTCCCTCTCTTCCCTCTCTAAAAATAAATAAAGAAAATCTTTAAAAAAAAAGAGTATATCACCTGATCTCATGTTGTTGGAACAATAATAATAAACTCAGTTTCTCCCGAGGTGTGGTGTCAGGAAAGGAATAGACTCTTCCCGATGCTGGACTCTTAGCTGAAGACGGCACTTAACTAGTTGTTTGGCAGAGTGAAAAAAGCCGTGGCATGCAGGGCTCTCCTGGGTTCTCCTGGGTCTGCCTCCACATTCCGACGGGGCCTGGGCACCAGCTGAATGCTGAACTCGAATTTGGAAAGTGGAAAGAACCACTGCTCGCTGGGTCGGAGAATTGTTAAGGATTCAATGCTTTTTTTAGAAAGACTTTATTTTTAAAGAGGGGAAGGGAGGGAGAAAGAGGAAGAGAAACATCAATGTGTGGTCGCCTCCCACACACCCCCACTAGGGACCTGGCCTGCAACCCAGGCATATGCCCTAGACTGGGAATCGAACCAGTGACCCCTTGGTTCACAGGCCGGCACTCAATCCACCGAGCCACACCAGCCATGGCTCAATGCTTTTCTTGAAAGCACTTTATAAACTATAAAAACGCTCCACACATGTAAAATGTAGTTTTTGCTTAATAATAATGCTACAAAATATTTGCTGAGGATTGCTGTATGAAATGTGCCATTCTGGGTATCGGGGACGATGCCAGAATAAGCCATGCCCTCCTCGAGTCTGGAATAGAATGGAAATTGGCATTTTCTGATCCTCAGAGCTAACAAACCCCTCTTTCGTATCTCCGTTCTAAGATTCTCAATTTTTAATCTTTAGTTTGCTTTGCTTTTAAGCCATCCAGAGGAACCGTAGAAAATGTGAAGAGTGTGTTAAGTGTGGAACCAACTGCAAGACAGGACAAAGCGGAAATTATAAGTATCAGTGCTCTCACATTGATTTGAACTGCACAAGAGGGGGGAGGCATTGAAATTGCTCAGTTATGAAACAGGCAGCTGGCTTTGACACAGAAAAAGTGCCTGGAAATTGCATTGCAACTGAGCAGCTTTTTCTTCCAGATTTTCCTCCCAAAACATCTGAAGATTGAAGCTTCCCATTTGCGCATAGCAGGAAAAACATGTAAGGCATTTGGTTTGTAGAAAAGCATATGCTAAAATTCAAGTTTATTTTGCCATTTTTTCCTTCTGAATTTTTGGCTTGCCTCATCATTCACTGTATTAGTCATTGTTTCTCTCCATAATTGCTCCACAGCCCCCACCCTCCCCTCCCCCAGCTGGCACTGACTGGAGTGGAGTTTCTCAGACCTGGTTGCACCCTGGAATCACCTGAGAGGGTTTTTTTTAAAGATTTTATTCTTTATTGTTAGAGAGAGGGAAAGGGAGGGAGAGAAACATCAGTGTGTGGTTGCTTCTCACACGCCCCCTACTGGGGACCTGGCCCACAGCCTAGGCCTGTGCCCTGACTGGGAATTGAGTCTGGAATAAATTGAACCTGTGACCCTTTGCTTTGCAGGCTGGCACTCCACTACTGAGCCACACCAGTCGGCTTACTTGGGAGTTTATTTAAACTCAAGTGTAGAAGCTCCCAGGTGAGTTCTGTCTCGACCTCCCAAGTGCCTTGAAGTTCCCATGACAATGTGCAGGGAAATTGGGTGATTAATTGAGCCTCCCCCACCGAAATGAGAGAAAGGCTCTCAGGCACATAACCTTGGCTCACTGAGTGTGGCTCCCATAGGGTGGAGGCGATTCAGGTTCTGTAATATAACATTAAAATAGCAAAATGCCCCTGGTGTTCTTTAGCAAACACTTGTGAGCACTTACTACATACTAATCACTGTTCTGTGTGCCGGGGGTGCACCTGTGCACACTGGAGGAGAAATCCCAAGAATGGCCTGTGTTCTGCTAGGGTCCGCGTGGGGATGCATAAGGACGGACATTGTAAAGAATGCGTATAGTGTTAGATGTGATGTTGAGTGGGAAGCACCATGGGAGAAGAAAAAGCGGAGCCAGGGGTTTGAGAGTTCCAGACTGTGGCAGGCTCCTGTTGCAACTTTTAAAAAGATGATCAGGCTGAGCCTCACTGAGCAAAGCCTGGAGGCCGTGGAGGGAGCTGGCTGTGCTGGAAGGACAGCAAGGAGGTGACAACGTCATCGGTGGGTGTGGGGGGAGGAGAGTCGGACCCTCTGGGACCCTGTTGCACTCAGAGATGCATCCATGGAGGATGTGGGCAGAGGAGAGACACCATCCAACTTAGGTTCTGAAAGGTCTGAAAGGGGTCAAGGAGCAAGTAGGGAGACCAGCGAGGAAGCTGCTGCAAGGCCCCAGGAGCGACAGTGAAGTGCCGAGAAGTGAGGAGTGGTGTGTGCCGATTTTGAAGGGAGACTCAGAAGGATTTGCTGTTGGACTGGATACGAAGTCTAACAGCAGAACAGTCCAGGGTGATTCCAACCAAGCCCTTTAGCCTCAGCAACTAGAAGGATGGATTGGCCACTGTGTTCCTTAAGGTTACTGCCTAATTGTTTTAATCCTCACCGGAGGACATGCTTATTGATTTTAGAGAGAGAGGAAGGAAGAGAGAGGGAAACGTGGTCTGCCGTGCATGTCCCAACCAGAAGTCAAACCTGTAACCTAGGCACGTGTCCTGACTGGCAGCTGACCCCACAACTTTTTGGTGTGTGGGACAACACTCCAACCAACTTAACCACTTGGCTAGAGCTCTCATTTTAATTTTAATTTTAATTTATAGAGGTAACTAAGTGAGGACACAGATTGGCCAATGCCAGTGAAGGATTTTTATGTTTCCCAAGAGGAGGGGCATACCATGCCACGCAGGACCACAAGGGGGCACCAGGCTTTGGCCAGGAGGCAAAAGGAGCAAGGGGAAAGCCAGGGTCCTTAGTGGGGTTTCCAAGAGAAAGGCAGTACAGGGTAGGGTGGAAAGTCCGAGATTGGTTAGTATGAACAATTCCAATGGGCCTTGGGGCACGGGGCTGTCTCTAGTTGTCTGAGACCTGGTCAGGGGAAATACTGGTTTGCTGTGTGGGAGTTTGAGTGGGAGGTGGCAGGGGGTGTGGGCTATAGATTTGTGGTTTTCCTGTGAAAGGCACACTGGGGAGTGGGGAGCTCTGTGCTCTAAGAATTGACTAGACTTGGGAGGGACCATGTCTCTCCAGTCAGGTAGGCCATGAATGCCCGAGTATCAAGAATAAAGTAACTCTGGCCAGGTGACTCGGTTGGTTGGAGCATTGTCCCCCACAGTGAAATGTTTGATCCCTGGTCAGAGCACATACCTAGGTTGCAGGTTTGATACCCAGTCAGTTACATATGGAAGGCAACTCTCTCACATCAATGTTTCTCTCTCCCTTCCTCTATAAAATCAGTAAACATATCGTCGGGTGAGGATTTTTTAAAAATAATAATTGGCCCTATGATGAATAAATGCTGAATAGACAAATCCAGAATCTAAGAAAACACAGAATACGTAATACTTGCATACCTGCTGCTAGAAAAGTACAGCCTGCACGCTCAGTGGCTTGACCTGTAGAACTTTATTGCTCATTCACACTAAGTCCAGTCAGCACAAGGCGAGTGGGGGCTTGTCAGGGAGTCGACTGACAGGAACCGCGTCATCTTTAACTTGTGCCTTCCAAGGTCACCCTGGGCAGATGGAGGGCCAAGTGGTGGGTTTCTGTGCCACAGGCCTGGAAGGAGTGACATTGCTTCTGCCTGTTTTCGTGGCCACACCTAACTGCAGGGGCAGTGGGTGGGGGATATGACCTAGCTGAGTGCCAAGAGGACAAGGAAATGGATTCGGTGAACCACATGTCAGTTCTGAGGGGCACCGCTGTGGGTGGCAGGGAAGAGCAGGCACACTGAGTCTGAGGTAGATACACAGCAGACTTCCAAGGGTTGGTGGGCAGGTGGATCTGAAATTCCGGAGGAAGGCCTAGACTGGAGATACAGAATCAACAGCTGTCAGCATCTAGATGGGGCATTCAAAACCATGAGACAGGAAGGCACCAACAGGGTGAGGGTAGACAGAGGGGCCCCCCAACATGGACGAGAAAAAAAGAGCTCATGGACGAGAGGAGGAATCAGCAATGGAGGCAGAAGAAACAACCAATGAGGCCAGGGGCGGGCTAGCAAGCTGCTGTCCCAAAAGCCATGCAGTGGCAATGCCCTTAGGAGGAAGAAGACTGTGTCAGTGACGGTGTCAGTGACCATGGGGCACATCTCTGGGAGAGCACTTCTAACCTTGGTGACAGCGGCCTCCGTAGCATGGTAGGGGCAAAGCAGGGTTAAGGGGAAAGGGAGGAGAGAACAGAGACAGGACAACATGCAGCTTGCAGGTTTTTGCTGCACAGGGAAAGCAAATAAATAGGAAATCACTAAGGGTAAGTCGTCAAAGGGGTTTTGGAGGTATTTTTTTAGGCAAATTGCTTTATACCATCATATATGATGAGGTTTCTACTGTGATAAAATATATACAATATAAAAGTTACCACTTTAACCATTTTTTGGTGGCAATTCCATGGTGTTGAGTATATTCACTTTTTTAAAAAAAATATTTTATTTATTTTTAGAAAGGGGAAGAGGGAGAGAAAGAGAGGGAGAGAAACATCAATGTGTGGTTGCCTCTCGCATACCCCCTACTGGGGACCTGGCCCACAACCCAGACATGTGCCCTGACTGGGAAAGGAACCAGTGACCCTTTGGTTCACAGGCTGGCACCCAATCCACTGAGCCACACCAGCCAGGTCTATACTCACTTTCTTGTACAACTGTCATCACCATCTGTCTCCAGAACCTTCTCATCATCCCAAACAAAATTCTGTCCCCATTAAACACCAACTCCTCTTCTCTCCTCCAGCCCAGGTAACCTCTAATCTACTTTCTATTTCTGTGAATTTGATGACTCTGGATACATTATATAAATGGCATCATACAGTATTTGTTCTTTTGTGACTTCACTTGGCATGTGTCAGAATTTTCTTCCTTTTTAAAACTGAATGATATTCCACTGAACGACACAGCACATTTTGTCACCCATTCATTCACCAGACACCAGGGTAGCTTCCGCCTTTGGGCTGTTGTGAATAATGTTGCTGTGCATATGGGTGCACAGATATCTCTTTGAGACCCCGCTTTCTATTTTGGGTACATACCAGGAAGGGAATTACTGGATTATATGGTAATTTTATGTTTAACATTTTGAGAAATCTCCATACTGTTTTCCATAGCAACACCATTTCCCATGCCCACCAGCAGCACACGCTTTTACCAAAACTTTATTTATTTATTTTTATAGAGGGGAAAGGAGGGAGAGAAACATACTGTGTGGTTGCCTCTCACGTACTCCCTGCTGGGCACCTGGTCCACAACCCAGGCTTGTGTCCTGACTGGGAATCAAACCTACAACCCTTTGGTTCACAATCCAGTGCTCAAGCCACTGATCCACACCAGCCGGGGCCCAAAATTTTTTGTCTTTTAAAGAGTAACCATCCGCCATGGCTGGTGTGGCTCACTGGACTGAGCACCAGATTGTGAAGCAAGGGGTTGCCAGTTTGATTCCCAGTCAGAGCACATGCCTGGGATGCAGGCCAGGTCCCCAGTAGGTGGCACATGAGTGGCAACCACACATTGATACACATTGATGTTTCCCTCCCTCTCTCTTTCCCTTACTCTCTCTCTAAAAATAGATAAATAAATCTTTTTAAAAAAAAAAGAATAACCATCCTAATGAGTGTGAAGTGATATTGCAGTTATGATTTGCATTTCCCTAATTTCCCTACAATTTCCCTAATTATTAGTGATGTTGAGCATCTTTTCTTGTGCTTATTGTCCATTTGTATGTCTTCTTTGGAGAAACATGTATTCGCGTTCTTCTCACATTTAAAAAAATATGTTGTGGGTCAGACTTTTGGTCAAGATGGAGGCACAGGTAAACAGATCACCTCCTTGTACAACCACATCAAAATTACAACTAAGCTGCAGAATAACCGTCACTCAGAAATATCAGAAATCTAGTTGAATGGAAGTCCGACAACTATGTAACTAAAGAAACCACATCCACCCAGACTGGTAGTTGACGCGGAGACTTGAAGACATGGAATGGGCTGGTCCCACACACGTGTATGGTGGGTAAAAATTTGGGAGGGATATCTTGAGAGTGATGGGTACCAGACCCACACCAGGCCCCCCAGCACAGGGTTCTAGGGCCAGGAAGATAAGTCCCCATAACTTCTGGCTGTAAACACCAGCGGGGTTTGAGTCAGTGAAAGGAACTTTTGGATTCCCAAGAAAAGGGCCCACAACAGACTCAGACTCACTCCTTCTGAGCTCCAGCACTGGGGTAGTGCTCATGGCATACAGGAAGGAACTGACACGTCTGGCATCAGGGCAAGAACTAGGAGACAGCTTTCTCCCAGACAGAAAAGTGGGCAAAGGCCACTGTTACCTTTCTGAGTCCTCCCCGCACAGAGCCACAGAGCTGAAGAACAGGGCTGTATCTGAGACTCCATCACCCTGGCTCATACAGTTTGCTCTGCCCTCAGGAATCCCTGAGGCTCCACCCCACCCAGCTTACTGGCCCACAAAAGCTGTTAACAGCAGCTTTTCCACATGAATGGCTAGTCTCTGCTTAGGCTTCAGGTCTTCCTAAATCCTCTCAAACCGGCAACAACTAGCCTTAAAGAGCCTCTAGGCCCCATTCCTCTGGCTCAGTGCCCTGTGCCAGCACTAGCAGCAGTCAGCTTTAGGTGACCATCCAGCTTTGCCCAGGAACTTCCAAGCCCAGCACAAGTAGCAGCATAATTGATAAAATATAATTTAAAAGAAGAAGAATAAAAGAATTTGAAAAAAAGAAAAGGTTTTGTTTTGTTGTTGTTTTAGGTCTTCTTTATATATTTTGAAAATTAAGCCCTTATCAGATATATGATTTGCACAGATTTTCCTCCCATTCTCTGGATTACCTTTTCACTATGTTGATAATACAATGGTCCCCACTCCCTTATCCACAGGGATATATTCTAAGACCCAAAGTGGATGCCTGAAACCTCGGGTGGTACCAAACCCTATATATACTATGTTTTTTCCTATATATACGTACCTACCTTTTCACCTAAAGGAAACAATCTACAGCTTCTCCCTCGCATATCCAAATTGCCAGCATCACCCTGGAGCTGTTATTCAGTGAAATAGGGTGACTGAACACAAGAACTGTGATGTTGCCACAGACCATCGGATGCCCGAGGGGCTGCTCAGTGACTAGCGGGCAGGCACACAGTGTGGGTGCGCTGGCAAAGGGATGGCTCACATCTGAACAGGGTGGTGGGATGGTGTAAGAGTTCATCACGCTCCTCGGAATGGCACACAATTTAAAATTTAGGAATTGTTTATTTTCAGACCGAAATTGTCCAGGGTAACTGAAACAACAGAGAAAAACTGTGGTAAGGGGGTCCCACTCTACCTTTTTTTACCTATTTTTTTTCATTACCATTTAACCCCCTTATATTCCCCTCACACTGCTATATCTTTTGATGCACAGATCAAATACAGCCTCTCCAGAAGTCTATGAACTCTGTTTCAAGGAATCCTCAGGCAGCATGAATAACCAAGGTTCATAGCTGGCTTCCCAAGTTTGGGGTTGGAGGACCTAGGACCTCCAAGCAGTAAAGGCTGGTTTGAGTAGAGAAAAGCTGGTTTGAGTAGAGAAAGCCTGGTTATCTATCTTAACTCTTTTTTTAAAGAGATTTTATTTATTTACTTTAGAGATGTAGAAAAGGAGGAAGAGAGGGAGAGAAACATCAGCTGGTTGTCTCTCACCCAGGGACCTAGCCTGCAACCGAGGTGTGTGTCCTGATTGGGGATTGAACCAGCAACCTTCTGGTTTGCAGGTCAATGCTCAACGCACTGAGCCACACTAGCCAGGGCTAGCTCTCTTAACTCTTGAAGTTGGCATGATTCCCTCCCTACTTGTGAAGAAGCTGAAGCCACTGGAAATTGTGACTGAAGCAAATGCAGTACCAGAGGGGCCCGAACTCTGGGCAGGTGATTCATACTGCAAGACACTTCTGCTTCTTCACACAGAAACTGGAAATGAACACACCTCTGGGCACACGTGTGGCAGTAATCGAAGCCCAGGGAACCAAATCATGTAGGATTTGATGGCAGAGAGGAGTTAGAGACCCTCTCGTGGGCCAGGGTTCTTTCAGGCCTCCACATTTGCATGGACCTCTCTCATTCCCAAAGGGCTTTCATATCATCTTTCAACCTTACAGAAATTGTATGTGTAGACATCCCTATCCACAGTTTCCAAATTACCGTTGGGGCCACCGGACTTGGAATTGAAGGTTCTGCTTTCGGATCTCAGCCCTCTGATTGAACAGCTTACCCAACAGGTGAGGCACTTTGCAAGGCTTGTAACCTCTGTTAGCAAATGTACGTGAGAATGGCAAGCTCACAGTTTACAAAAGCCTTACTTAGCCCAGAGCCTGGTACATAATAGGTGTTCAATAAACATGGATTGAATCTGAGGACGGGTGTGAGAACCAAACAGGAGAAATGACTTACAATGGCCCTGACATTTGAGAAGAGCTATTAGTAAGCCATCTATGTGCTGGCTTCTCTACATGTTACATACCTTATTTCATTTTCATAGCAACCACATTATCCCACTTTCAGGGTGTAGAAACAGAATCAGAGAGGTTAAGAAATTTACCCAGCTCACACAGTTGTGAACTTCAAATTTGAACAGCCTAATTTCCAAGGACTCACTCCCACCCAAATTTTTATTAAAAACATACAGAAAAGTTGAAAGAATATTTCTTTTCTTTAAGATTTTATTTATTTATTTTCAGATAGAGGGGAAGGGAGGGAGACAAACATCAGTGTGCAAGAGAAACACTGACTGGCTGCCTCTTGCGTACTCTCAGAGGCACCGCAGGCATGTACACTTACTGGGAATTGAACCAGGTACCTTTCTATCTACAGGCTGGTGGTCAATCCACTGAGCTACACCAGCCAGGACAAGAGAATATTTGTATACACTTCTTCCAAGTTAAACAACTGTTAACATATTGCTACATTTACTTAGTTGCCTTCTCTAATGTATACATACTATTTTGAACTACCTGAAAGTGATATGCAGATATCATGTACTTTCACCCGTGTTATGGACTGTTTGTGGTCCTCCCACACACACAATTCATATGTTGAAGCTCTGAGCCCCAATGTGATGGTATTTGGAGATGGAGATGGGTCTTTGGGAGGTTATTAGGGTCATATAAGGTCATGGGGTGGTGTCCTCATAATGGGATCAGTACCCTTATAAGGAGAGACACCAGTGAGTTCTGTCTGTCCCCATCTCTCCTCTCTCTCTTCCCCTTCGCACACTCACCAAGAAGGCGGCAGTCTGAAAGCCAAGAAAGGGACTCCCATCAGAACCCAACTACACTAAGCATGCCCATCATGAACTTCCAGCCTCCAGAACTGTGAGAAAATTTCTATGGTTTAAGTCACCCAGTGTGTGGTATTTTGTTATGTTAGCCTGAGCAGACTAAGACAACTCCTAACACCACAGCATTCTCCTACAATCATCACACCAGGAAAAATAGGAATTATTCCGTAATATCCAATATCCTATCCAAAGTCAAAACTTCCTCAATTGTCCTCAGGATGTCTTTTTATAGCTGCTTTTAAATTTTCACCCAGAATCTAGGCAAGGTACACACATTATATTTAACATTTTTTAATCTCCAGTTCCCCTGCCCTTTCTCCCATCATTTACATTTTTTGAAGAGCTCGGGCCATTTGTCTTAGAAAATGAACCACTTTCTAGATTTGTCTAATGTTTCCTCGTGTCTAAACTCAGATGCAGCATTTTCTGGCAAGAATTCACACGGATATTGTCTACATACTGCAACATATCAAAAGGTATCTGATGACAGATAGTAAGGTTAGGTTGAACACTCGGTCGATGTGGTAATGGGGACCCACTTTTAACCTCCACGTAAAGTAAAAGCCACCAGGCTTTCGGCTCCGTCAGCTACGCTGGGGACTGCAGGTCAGGTTCATCACCGAAGGAAAACTGCTTCGGTGCCTCTCAGATTTAGCTTCTTCCCACATTAGCCCGGGTCCATCGCAGCACTGCCCCGCCCCTGTCCGGCCTAGCACCTTCCGGTTCACCCCAGCGGCCCCGTGCCCCATCGGCCCAGATGGCGGAACCAATTGTGTCTGGCACTACGCTCGGCGTCGTCCGCCCGGACTCTGAATCCCGGAGCGCCGGACGCCGGGGGGACGCCGTTAGCGGTGGGCTTCCGAGCACAGGGTGTTTGGCTCCTGCCGCTAGGCCGAAGTTTCGGGCTTCGCCGCTGAGTCTGTTGGTGCCCCCAGCTTAGCCGCGGCCATGGGGATCTTGGAGAAGATATCCGAGATCGAGAAGGAGATCGCTCGGACGCAGAAGAACAAGGGTGAGCGGCGGCCCGAAGGGGCCTGCCTTTCCGCTCGCCTCAGTATTCCTCACTGTTAAATGGGGAAGCAACTCCAGCGGTAGAGCTGGAGCCGGCCCTAATGTCGCGGAAAAGTGCCGGAGTAGTGCTGAGGTAGTCAGGGAACGAGGAGAGCTGGTCAGTGCCCGGCCGGGTGGCAGAGAAGAGACCGAGCATTTCTCTAATGCCAGCTCACAGCGCAGGCGTCCAACCCAGAACAGCAGGGCCACGGTTGGAAGCCGGACCTGCTCCTAGCGGGGCTTGAGGAGTTGGTGCTCTCTCCGTTTGTGCCTGGAAGTCCGGGAGGTGCTTTCCCAAAGATGAAACGTCACTCAGCAGCCGGGTGCCCCGAGGTGGAGTAGTGGAAGCAATCGGGGCTCAGGAGGCTGGCCGACCTGTTCTTGAACCCTGCCTCCATCACTTAACCTGCTGTGAAACCTTGGAAAGTCACTTCAGCTCTTTGAGCCTCGATGCCTTCATCTACAAATGGGGATAATAATCCCTTGACCTGGCTTAACCCACAAACTGTGTGCAGAGCACTAGGCACTTGGTGAGGACTCAGTATTTAAAGTAAACCTCCCAACGTGATGAAAGCACACGATGAAGCATCAAATCAGGGCTTCAGATTGTAAGGGCTGGAGGAGCTCAGAGAGGTGTGGAGACAAGAATGGTAACACCCAGGAAGGCTTCCAGGAGGAAGCTGGTAGGGGGAAGAGTATTTCAGGCCGGGAGCAAAGACATGGGAGTCTTCGTGAGCATGATGTGTCCATGGGGCAGAGGGGAGAAAAATATAGATCAGAAAGAAGGCTGGGAGCAATGGGGATGAGATTGGCTGGGGTGTGTGAGCCCCAGGGCCTGGCCAGACCATCTGTAGGGTTGTAGGAGCAAGAAGCAAGGAATGCTAGGTGGCTGATCTCTGTCCTTCCTTGGCTCCAGTTAGTTCTGAAGGCTGAGGAGTTGAGTGGCTTCTATCATTCATTCATTCTGTAAATCTCTACTGAGCCCTCTTGTGTGTGATTGGAACAGTGAGCAGACAGGCACTTCTCCATCTTCATGGAGCTGGCCTCCCAGTGGACAGCCTGTAAATCAGTAACTAAGTAAATAAAGTGATTCCGGATAGCAGTGCATTCTGTGAAGACAAACCAGAGTGCTGGGGCTGGGGCCTGGGCCTGGTCAGAGGCAGAATGATCAGAGGGGACCACCATGAGGAGGAGACATTTGAGCCGAGACTAGAACTTTCACATGGAGCTAGTCATGCGGAAAGTTGGGGGAAGACTGTTCTGGCAGAGGGAACAGTTGGGGCAAAGGCCCAGGGCAGGAACACACTTGGTGTGTCTGAGATCCAGACGACCTTGGCCTGGAGAGCTGTGAGAAAGGGAGAGAGCCGATCACGTAGGACCTTGCAGGGCATTGGAAAAGTCCAGGTTGTGTTCCAAGGGCAGTGGGAGCCAGTGCAGAGTGGTAAGTGGGGGAGACATGGTGTGCTTTCTGTCTAAAAGCTCCCTTCCTGGCTCCCCTGTAGAGCATCATCTACAGGACTCAGAAAGTAGCAGGCAGGCTAGAGATGCCGCCACTTCGGCAGCGGTGAGGAGAAGAAGATAAAGGTGATTAAGACCTAGCCCTTCGCTTCACAGAGGCTTAGAATCTTTATGAGCTGGGATGACAGGAAGGACTGCATGAACCTGACTGTTGTCAAACCCATTCTTGACCAGTTCTCGCTGTCACCAGTTCATTCATTCACTTGTCAAAACATTTCCTGAGCACTTGCCCTGTACCACATACCCTGTGCAGGAAGCTGGGAGTACAACTGTGACCGTCTCAGTTCCTGTCCTATTAGAGGGATGGGACTAAAGAAACAAGATGGTTTCAAACAGTGGTAAGAGCCATTCAGGCACTAACCAGGACCATGAGGCAGAGTGGGCCTAGGAAAAGGCGGAGCTACTGTAGACAGTAATAATAACCAATTTTTATTAGATGTTTACTGTTTGCTAGTCATTGTTCTTAGTGCTTTCTATGTCTTACAGAAAGTGCAATGAAGTAGTTATTGTTAACATTCCTATTGTACAGGCAAAAAAAAACTAATACATAAGAAGATTAAGTAACTTATCCAAAGCAAAATGATTAGTGACTGCAGGGTGGGACTCCACCATGGGCTCTTAACCTCTGCATGACACTGTCTCCCAAGGCCAGATAGGGGAGGCCTCTTTGAAGAGGTGCCATTTGAATTGGAGCAAGCCCTGGAGAGAAAAAGTTGAAATGGAAGGAACAGCAAATGCAAAGGTTCTATGGCAGGAATGGGATCAGCATATTCTTAAGTAACAAAGACAGCCACTGTGCCTGGAATGCAGTAAATAAACTCAACAGTAGTAAGAGATGTTGGGGGCGTGGCCATGGACCAGGTCACCTAGGGCCCTGATTCTCAGTCTCAGCCACAGCCTCCTTTTGTAGCAAGATTTTGTAATGCCCTCTTTACTGCCCTGCAATGTGATTCCCCACCAATAGTGAAAGTTTTGTATACAGAGAATTTGAAAAATATCAATATAATGCCCTGACGGTAATATAAAGGGGAAAAAAAGGAAAGTAATTCATAATAAAAATACTGCGTATTTCAGTACGCAGTGTTGGATCATAGCCAGGATGTAATGAGTGGTAATGAAGCAGTGGGATGCTGGCATCTCTGGGTAGACTCTCGGTGGGGTGGTGGCCCCTGTGCTGATCAGGGCAGGCATGTTGTCATGGCGCCTCAGGTGCCCTCTGAGAGGCACCACTGTAGACGGCTAGGTAAAGTTTCAAACAAAACGTGCTATTGTCTTCGATGAACATACACAGGAGTTGCATTCCTGAAAATATCAGCATTTAATCACACTGCAAAAAATGCCCTGTGTTTATGTGTGAAACAATGAGGTTTCAGGCCCTTTGTGATCCTAACCCAGGTTTTCCCACTGGAAGTCTTTGGGACATGAAGAGTCATGTGGACACAGGACAGTTTTTGACTGTGCTGAACTGACTTTCACCTTGTAGGGCAGTTGGCCTCCCTAGCCCCTGCCCAGTAGATGCCAGTGAGGACCTCGCCATGCAGCGACCATGGGAAATGTCCCTGGGAACTTCCAGGGTGCCCCCAGGGAGTGGCACTGGGCCCGTTGAGAACCACTGACATGGAGTCTACAGGTCTCCACAAGGAGACTTTTATTCTGAGTGAAGTGAGAAGCCACAGGGGAATTTTCAGCAGAGGGGAGTGTTTTCTTTCCTCAGTTGACAACGACTGCCGTTTGGTCCTGATGTTCCCGGCCAGCATGTGGTGGTGTGCGGCCCCGCCTGACCCATGGAGCCTGGATGCTTTGGACACTCACCTTCGTCCTGCTCTTCGTCTTTCAGCCACTGAGTACCACCTGGGCTTGCTGAAAGCAAAACTTGCCAAGTATCGGGCCCAGCTCCTAGAACCGTCCAAATCGGCCTCATCCAAAGGAGAAGGCTTCGACGTCATGAAGTCGGGTGACGCCCGAGTGGCACTGATTGGATTTCCCTCTGTGGGTAAGGTCAGTGATGGTCACCTCGGGCCTTGGGGAGGAAAGCTGGTTGTCTCCTGACAAACAGGACAGCAGCTCTTCTGAGAGAGGACCTAGCCTCCGCCACAATCAGGTCCCACCCCTTCATCATCCTAACGTGGAGAACATTCTTTTAAAAATTATTTGATTTTGTTTTTGATTTTAGAGGGGGAGGGAGGGAGAAAGAGAGGAAGAGAAACATCGATGCTAGAGAGAAACATTGATCGGTTGCCTTCCGTATGTGCCTTGACTGGGCACTGAACCGCAACCCGGGCATGTGCCCCAAACCAGTGACCTTTTGGTTTGTGGGATGACACCCAGCCAACTGAGCCACACCAGTGGAGGCTGGAGAACATTCTTTCCACTCTAGCAGAAGTGGCTGCACTCAGTCTCAGACCCTTTGTTGCACACATTTAGTGAGTGTGCAGCAAGTGCCAGTTGCTGGAGGAACAGCACGTGCCAGGAGGTAGGTCTGTCCCTGCCCGCACAGAACTCCCGTCTCGGGGGAGCAAAGACAGGAAGCTAGTCGAGCATCAGGTGCATCAGGTGGGGACTGCTTTGGAGGGGCATGGGGTGGGGGCTGGGGTCCTTCCATTTGTGTCAGGGGTCTGGGAAGGCTGCTCTGACAAGCAGATACTGGAGCCAAGGCATGAAGGAAGTGTGGGAGCTTGCAGAGCCCCAGGAAAAGGAACACCCCAGGCAGAGGGAGCAGTGAGTGGACAGGCCAGTAGGTGGGAGCTTGCTCGGTATGATCAAGGGGGCCAGGGCGGCTGGGTCTGAGTGAGCAGCAGTGGGCGACACAGAGTAGCGGCTGGATGGCCTTGGAGGCCATCATACAACTTTGGCTTTGGGTGAAAAAAGTGAGGTGGGAGCCACCACAGAGTTTTCTAAAAGGTTTCTTCTGTAAGTGTCTTAGTTTAGGGCAAAATTCATATTTAATTTTAATGGGGAGCAAGATAAACATCACTGAAGGGTTTTGAACAGAAAAGGACTGGCTGAGCTGACTGACTTTCTTTAAAAATAAACTTTAAGAGTCATGTATTTACCAAAAAAGCTGCAAAGCTAGTAGAGTTCCTGTGTCCCGCACAGCCAGTTTATGCCAATCTCCGTTGTTTTTCCTGCCCCAGGAGACTACATTATGCTGTTTTCATGTCTCCTTGGGCTCTTCGTAGACCTGCCTTGATTGGATGACTTCGATGGTTTTGAGGAATGCTGGTCGGGTGTTTTGTAGAAAGCCCTTCCATTGGGGTTTGTCTGATATTTTTGTCATGCTTAGACTGTGGTGATGGCTTTTGGGGACGAAGGCCACAAAGGGAAAGTGCCATTTTTATCCCATCATGTCAAGGTACATGCTATCAACATGACTAGTATCAGATGATGTTGCCCTTGATCACCTGGCGGAGCGTTTGATCAAAGGGAGCGTTTGTCCGGCTTCTCCACTGCAAACTCAGTGTTCCTCTCACGCTCACACCATCCTTGTAGAAGGGAATCACCACGTGCAGCCCGCACACGGGAGTAGGAAGTTAGTTCTACCCCCTTGAGAGGGAGTAGCCACACAAATTATTCAGAATTCTGTACAGGAGATTTATCTCTTCTCTCCATTTTATTTAATCCTTTATTTATTTCAGTATGGACCCGTGGGGATTTATTATAGACTTTGGGCTCTAATATCAGACTGTTATTTTGTTACTCAGGTTATTCTAGTTTCCGAGCGGTTGCACTTGGCTCTTAGATATACTGCTGTTGTGTTTTTTCAGTATTTCCATACTTTCTGATACTGGAAGATACTTCAGGCTCATTTGTCTATCTCCTGCCTCAGTCCTGGAATTGATCATTTTTCCAAGGAGCCTTGGTCCCTCTTACTGGAGAGTGGTATTTAGAAACCCAGGTCGGGGAGCTGACTCGTTTTGTAGCAGTCACTCTGGCTCTGTGCAAGGATGGTAGGTTGGGACAAGGCCAGAAGCAGGGAGGCTGGGGGAGAGGCTGCTCACGTATAAGCTGAGTGAGCAGTGACCAGGTGGCTTGGGCCAGGTGCTGGTGGAACAGCTTTTGAATCAGTTCAGCTAAAAAATGTACTGAACCCATTACTCTGGGCCACACAGAGAAGAAGTTGGTAACAGTCACCATTTCTTGAGTGCTTGTTGCAGCCTGGAGAGTCCACTTTGCTTTGCAAGCGTTTGTTTTGTTTTTCCCTCTGCCTATATAATTGGGGGGGGGGTGTATTGTGGGGGTTGGGACTGGATGTGCTCTCTGATTCTGCATATACACGGTGTACATGGGGTCACACCTGCATTTGCCACTGGCACTTTCACTTCACCGAGGACATCCGTCGTGTTCATATAAACACATTAGAATTACCTCGTTTCTTGACAGCTGCCTGGAGTGCCATGCTGTGGCCCTGTGGTCAGGCCTGTTACCTGCCTCCCCTGCTGCTGGCAGCTAGGTGGCCAGGCTTCTGTTCAAGCATGCAGCGCTGCAGAGACTGTTCTGTGCTTGAAGATCTGTGCACTGCGGCTTGTGTTTCTAGAAGTGCCCAGTGGCTCAGAGCTTTGGGTTTTTAAAGCAGCCATCAGCCTTACTAATTACCCACCAAGGAGACTCCAGCTGATTCCATCTGGGGCAGGTGGGAGTGTTTCCTAGTGCACCCACTGGACACAGTGCTGTGTCCTGGCGGGGTTCTGGGTGCTGGGCTGGGTGCCAGTCGGACTAGGACAGAGCTCTGCTTCAGAATCTGCAGAAAGGCTCCTTTCTGACGGCATCTGAGTGCTTTTTAATCTTCAGGAACATACTTACCGCCGCTGGATTTTATTACCGGTACCCCACTGTATGCATTTCCTCTTTGTCCTCCCTCTGTGTGAACTCGGGAAGTGCAGTGCCATCTCAGTCATCATCTGAGCCAAGTAGCATGGGACTGGGAAAGGTGCTGCAGATGAAAGTTAGGCTGGAAACCGCCCCACACCTCCTACGCCTCCAAGCCTTTTGCTATTCATGTAGTATACGCCTTTCGACCCTACCATAAAATGTGAGCACCATTTTACAGGCCTTTTTCTGGCCTGTGCTCACATTTCTTTAGTGGTGGGGTGCTCATGACTCCCCAGTTTCACAAAAGCCAGATGGAGCTACCCAGGGGCTTCCTGCTTCAGCCCCTCCAAAGGAGCCGGAGACTCTCCAGCAGAGAGGGCAGGGCTTGCCCCCTCGCGCCCTCTGTGGCTGAATGCCCTGGCAGTCTTCGGTCCTGGAGTGGTTTCCAGGTCCTCTGACTTTCTGATTCTTTCTCATTCTTCCCAGTTTTGTGTAATAAAAATTTCCAAGCACGCAGAAGAGGTGAAAGGACAGGTACAATGTGCCCTCTCTCAGATGCACCGCTGAGGGACGTTTTGCCTCATTGCTGTCTCTATGTATGTGTGTGGGGGGGCGGGGTGGGGGGTTGTTTTGACTGAACCATCCAGGAGTAAATTACAGGTGTCACACTTCATAAACCTCCGACCCTAAATATTTAAGCTTGTATCTCCAACAAATAAGAACATTTTGCTTCTTAGCCACAGACTGGTAGAGCACACCAAACAATACTGAGAGTATTCCAGTAATCATCTAATGCCCAGACTACATTCTGATTTCAGCAGTTAACCCAAAATGACATCTGTGATTGGTCTGTCCAAGCTAGGGTCCATTCTGGACCACATGGAGCCCGTGTGTGTGTCACTACAGCTCTTTTCATCTCGAATAGCCCCTTTTGTCATGACCCTGACTCGCCAGAGACCAGACCAGTTGTCCTACAGAAAGGCCATGCCCCGGAGAGGTCTGCTTCTCCCTTGTGGTGTGCTTTAGCTTGTACGTCTGCTTATGTACTTCCTGTGACCGGAGAGCAGGGGCTGTGTCACCCAGGCTCCAGGCGGTAGGTGGTGGGTGCCTCCCTTGGCACCATGCCAGCACACCCGAGCAACTGCTGCTGTGGTACTCACAGAAATCAGGCCTGTCTGCCTCCTTTCAGTGGCTGCGGCACCCTTGAATGGTCCCGGCCCACGGATTTTTGTTAGTGGTTGTGAACAGCAGTTCTCTAGTTCTCTTACCCGTCCGCACTGGTTAGCTGATGGTCCCTGTGAAGCAGCCCTTTGTCTCATCACAGGACTGTTTGGTTGCTCTGAAAAAGGTCACCTGGAAAGACAGAGCAAATGCTTACATGTTGCCCTTAAATGACCCAGCAAGGTGTTGAGCTCACAGTTGTCCCACAGGCGACAAGTGAGGAGTTCCAGGCTCTAACTCTTCAGGTATCGTTATGGGTTCATTAGCTTTCGCCTTTTCTTCTGATTTCACTTTGCAGTCTGCCACGGACTTCTACCGTAAGTGAGACACTTAGACTGGGAGATGCCGCTCTCGTTTCCCAGGCTGGGGCCCTGGGGCCAGATTCCACTGCCCTGCTGGGAATCCTGGCTATCTGACCATGGGAGGACCCAGCCTGGCCTGCAGAGGCCAGACAGGGTCAGGGGGAGGCCTGTGTTCTCCTTGCATGCCACCTTCTAGATTTCAGTCTCCAGATGTGTGAGTGAGGTGTGTCCCCAACCTCCCTGCCTGCCAGTGAGGGGCACAGTCCAGAGCACCAGCCCTGGATCTAGGCAGCACCATCCTAGTCGAAACTACATCCTGGGGTTCTTGTTTCAGGTACCCTGCTGACTAGGTGGGCTTGAGGCCAGGGCAGATTTCTTTTCCTCCTGGCGCTGCCCACGGCTTTGCTTGCCCCTGGCCCGCAGCGTCCAGTGCTGTGGTCTTGCTGTACCCTGGACTCAGTGCACCACAAGCCATATCATCTCATCCTGCTCTGCATAGCCCCTCTGGAGAGGGACTGGGCGGATGCCCGCTCCACATAAGAGGACTCTGAAGCTTAGAGGATGAAGATTTTTGCCCAGGTCCCCCGGCAGAGACAGGCTGCCAGGCCAGGTCTTTGTCTCCTAGCCAAGTTCTAGCCCCATTCCCACAGTGAACCCTCTCGGGAGTGTTCCCACCAGGCCCTTCCCAGCCCACCTCTCCCTTCCCCCAGCACCTCCTCCCACACCTGGCTTTGAAGGCCTCCATCTCCCTGCACATCTCGCCTCTCCCAGGGTGAGCAGCAGCTTTGAGTGCCATGGGGCTGCCACTTGCTAGAAGCTCTGTCGGGCCCAGGAAGGTCTGGAGGGTTTCTGTGGAGCTAGGGAAGGGCCCCTGAATGAAATTGGGAAACACACCTAAAGACCAGGTGCCTGTGTCCCCAGGACAGGTTTGAGGCCTGGGAGGGGAGCCTTGCCTTCCTGGACAGGGCCTGAGGCAACTTTTCCCACTGTTGTTCTCTTCCCTGTCCCCCTCCCCACCTTCCCACCCCATCACCCAGCAGAGAGTGAGGAAAGGGTCTCCCTGCCACCTATAGCCTGAGGGTTCTCCAGAGACACCAGGACAAGACTCAATGTCACAACCTCCTTTTTCTCCTAGTCCACCTTCTTGAGTCTGATGACCTCCACAGCCAGTGAAGCCGCATCCTATGAGTTCACAACCCTGACATGTATCCCTGGGGTCATTGAAGTAAGTGGAAGTTTGCTGGATCCCAGGAGGGCGAGGGGTGTATGCTTATGTTTTCGGTTGTGTGCAAGTATGTCCTGAGTGTGTGTCCCCTGAAGCCTGGATGCCTCTGGGCGTTCTGACTGCTGAGACCCCAGAGATGCGTGGCCACCCTGCAGTGCTGAGCAATTCCAGGGGTCAGCCTGTGGGAGCCAGGTCTCCTGGTGCCCTTTGTGCCCACTCCCCTGCCCCCCCATCTCAGGCCACCCACTGCTGCCAGGCTGGACCCCGCTGCCTGGAAGGCTTGGGAGCCCTGTGCCGCCAGCTTCCTGTGGCCTTGAGCCTTTGACAATGAAGCACTTGATTGTGAAGAGCTGTTGCAATCAGCGAGGAGTGTTGTGGGATTGTAAAAACTCTAGAGTGTTCCCCCAGGTGGCTCCTCAGTTCCCAGTAGGGGATGAGGCCCAGACATGGCCCTAGAGGCCCACCCCCAGTTCCCAGCAACCCCTAGCTGCCGGCTGTTGTCAGGGTCCTGGGCTCAAGCTAGCCCAGCCCAGGGCAGCCCATCTTCATCTCACTGCCCTCTCTTCTGCCTCCTAGTACAAAGGAGCCAACATCCAGCTCCTGGACCTCCCTGGAATCATCGAAGGTGCAGCACAAGGTATGAGCTGGGCACCCAGGGCCCACCTCTTCCCTCAGGGTGCAGGGAGCCCCACTGTTAAAATTGGGTGGGGCTCACAATCTCTCACGCTGCTCAGTGCTCTGTACCTGGGGGCCCTAGCCCAGTACAGTCCCAAGAGACCCACCTTGAAGCCAAGGAAACAGGCAGTGAAAGGACTTGCCCAGGGTTGCCCAGCTCACAGACAGGCTTGAACCCCACTTCCACTCCATGTGCTCCCCTGTGCCCTGCGAGGGTTGGGCGCTCGTTAACTGTCCATCTCAGACTGTGCTCCTGTCCTGTCCTTTGTTGTTTGGGGTTGGGGTTTTCTTTTTGTTTTTGTTTGTTTATTTGTTTTTAAGATGAGAAACGTTCCTGTGTCTTCTTGTGGCCGGTTGCTGCATGCAGCATTTGCAGAGATGGTCACTAACTGGCAGTTGTCCAGCCCGTGCTTAGTGCCAGGCTCTGTGCTGACCATCAGCTCCCTTAACCCTCCTATAGCCCAATAGCCCTGTGATTTAGGGAGTGTATCACTGTTTTCTTTTCATAGCCAAGAGGAGCCCAGGGCGGGTGGGCAGAAAGTTCAAGGGTCTGCCTTAAGTGACAGTGTATTCTGTTCAGTGATGGAGCTGGGCTGGTCTTCCTCTTTGGGGGCCCAGTGCCACCCTGCCAGGGACCTTCCTGTGCCCTACTGCCTATTACATGGAGGTCCTGCCTATTGAGCCAGGTCGGGGATGGTGTTGGTTCCCATGCCATCCCAGCGGCACATTAGGGGCCTGCAGGGGCCAGCCACCTGTGGGCAACGTTCACAGGCTAGAGGCAGCTGGGTGGCAGGTGTTGCCTGTTGGATCCCTCATTCTCAGGTCAGAGATCTAGGTAGACCCTGGCACTCCAGTTCTGGCTCTCAGCCTTGCCTGACATTAGCAAGGTACCTGACCCCTCTAGTCATCTGATAATAGTGGAGCCTGGCCCTTGTGTGACAATCCCTGAAGCACTTCCACCTGTGCTGTCTACTGGGGCCCTGAAGCCCAGTGGGTGCTCTATCACCCAGCTTTCAAGAAAGGGCAGATAGTTTCAAATCCTAGCATTACTGGCTTTGTGTTCTTGGGCAAGTGATTGGGTATCTCTAAGCCAAGCCTCAGCTTTCTTATCTGTGAAGTCGGCATGATGAAGCTCTGGGCATTCAGGGTAGTTTTTTTTTTTTTTTTTTTTCCAGATTTTTTTTTAATTCTTTGTTTTATTGATTATGCTATTACAGTTGGCCCATTTTCGCCCTTCACTCCCCACCACCCTGCCCATCCCCTCCCACCCACATTCCCCCCTTTAGTTCATGTCCATGTGCCATAAGTTCTTTAGTGTCTACATTTCCCATACTATTCTTACCCTCCCCCTGTCTATTTTCTACCTACTGTCTATGCTACTTATTCTCTATATCTTTTCCCCCTCCCTCCTCCTCCTACCTCCCTGTTGCTAACCCTCCATTTGATGACTTTTTCTTTTTTTTAATGTTCATATTTTTAATCTTCTTTTTCTTAGGTAAGTCCCTTTAACATTTCATATAGTAAGGGCTTGGTGATGATGAACTCTTTTAACTTGGCCTTGTATGAGAAGCACTTTATCTGCCCTTCCATTCTAAATGAAAGCTTTGCTGGATAGAGCAATCTGGGATGTAGGCCCTCGCTTTTCATGACTTGGAATACTTCTTTCCAGCCCCTTCTTGCCTGTAAGGTCTCTTTTGAGAAATCAGCTGACAGTCTGATGGGAACTCCTTTGTAGGTTACTGTCTCCTTGTCTCTTGCTGCTTCTAGGATTCTCTCCTTCATTTTTACCTTGGCTAATGTAATTATGATGTGCCTTGGCGTGTTCCTCAACTTCTTTGGGACTCTCTGAGCTTCCTGGACTTCCTGAAAGTATATTTCCCTTGCCAGATTGGGGAAGTTTTCCTTTAATATCTGTTTAAATAAGTTCTCAATTTGTTGCTTTTCCTCTTCCCCTTCTGGTACCCCTATAATTCGGATGTTGGAACATTTAAAGGTGTCCTGGAGGTCCCTAAGCCTCTCCTCAGTTTTTTGAATTCTTGTTTCTTCATTCTTTTTTGTTTGGTTGTTCCTTTCTTCCTTCTGGTCCGCTCCATTGATTTGAGTCCCAGTTTTCTGTCCCTCACAATTGGTTCCCTGTGAGTTTTCCTTCATTTCTCTTATTGTAGCCTGCATTTGTTCATCTAATTTATGTCCAAAGTCTACCAATTCTGTGAGCTTCTTGATCACCAGTGCTTTGAACTGTGCATCTGGTAATTCTGCTATCTCTTGGTCACTTAAAAAAATTGGTTCTGGGGCTTTCAAATATGTTTGAGCCATCTTTTTTATTTTCCTTTGGTTTGGTTGCGGCTGTTTCGTAAGGGCGGGGGAGCCTTAGGTGTTCACCAGGGCGGGGCACCTCAGTCACTGGGTTGTGACGTGTATGTGGGGGCGGGGTCTGAGAGGGAACAATGGCGCCTGCTCCGCTCTCTCTAGGACTTCCGTCCCCTCCACTGCCTCCCACAAGCAAACTGGGCCCTTGCTGTGCTGGCTCCCGGGTGGTGGGGCTTGTGCACTTTCTCGGACTCTGTGGGCTTCCCCGAGAAGTCTCCTGTGAGGCTGGGAGAGTCTCCCGGCCTCAGCTCCCAGACGGGGCTCTTAAGCTTTGAAACTCGGCGGCTCTGCCCATTTTTGCTTAGTTTGTGCAAACGTGTGGCTGCGGACAGCTAGCTGCCCTGCGTCCCTCACTGGGTCTGCCAGTCGCCTCCGCGCCCAGGGTCCGCCACCGGTCTGTCCGCTGCCGTCTGCACCCCGCGCGCCCGCGCCTGCCAGCCAGCATTTCTTCCCGCCAGGACCCCTCGACCCCTGTCCGTTGGCCTCCGACTCTGCCGCTCCTTACCGGTCTGGATGTACTGGAGCCCGACTTCTGTTCAATTAATTTCTCTCTGTTCTGGTTGATTCTTGTTTCTCAATTTTTGTTGTCTTTAGTTTTGGTTGCGTGAGGAAGCACAATGCGACTGCCTATGCCTCCATCTTGGCCAGAACTCCCATTCAGGGTAGTTTTAAGGGTCAGGTGAGAAAGTGCTCATGAAGCACTTAGCACGGGGCCGCCACCCCCCTGAGGTGGTGATGTCGTTGTCCTTCTAAAGCAAGTCTCCATGAGTAAGATCACACCTACATTAACAAAATGCCAAAGGAATCATAGCCTGGGAGGAGGCATGTGACAGGTCTGTGAGGCCCCGGAGTCTGAGGTGCTATGGGCTAGGTGGAGTCATGTGGGTCTTGCCTCTGTCCCTTTGTGACCGTGTCCCTTCTGCCTGTCCAGGGAAAGGCCGTGGCCGGCAAGTGATCGCTGTGGCACGCACAGCTGACGTCGTCATCATGATGCTGGATGCCACCAAGGGAGAGGTGCAGAGGTCCGCGGGATGGGGTAGGGGGGCAGGCTCTGGGCTCCGGCAGATGTGTCCTAGAGCCCATGGTGGACAGTCAGAGTGATGGTTGGCCCTGTTGCATGGGAGTAGGGGCAGGACTGTCCACAGGCTAAACCCAAAGCACTAGGTCTGATGCATCCTCTCCAAGAGGCTTACATCCAGCACGGAGGCTGGCAGAAGCTCGTAGCAGGAGCTCCCTGGCAGCACTGGCTATCTAAGGCCACAGCAGCATGGCCTGGCTCTGGCTTCTGCCTCAAGGGCCCAGTGCCCCAGGCATTGCCCCAAACCGGCCTGGAGCCCAGCCCCAAGCAACAGAAACTTGTTCATGCCCGGCCAGTCACCCCTGGACTAGGTAAAGGGTCCAGAGGCTCCCCCGCAGCTCTGGGTTGTTGGGAAGGATGTTCCAGGTTGCTAGGGGCAGGTAGAGGAGGGTGGCAGGGGTTTCCTGTGGGGCAGGGAGGCTATGCAGACTGCCCCTGAGCCCCTGTGAAGGCAATGGGGGCTCTTCCCAGGTCTTTGCTGGAGAAGGAGCTGGAGTCGGTGGGCATCCGCCTCAACAAGCACAAGCCTAACATCTACTTCAAGGTGAGGCCCCTGTCACCTGCAGGCTGCAGTGCGGGGAGTTCTGGACTGGGTCAGCCAGTAGCTAAGGCACATGGGGTAGTTGCAGCTGCCCCTTCATCAACAGGTTTCCCTTCCCCTCTCCTCCTCCAGCCCAAGAAGGGTGGTGGCATCTCCTTTAATTCGACCGTGACACTGACCCAGTGTTCAGAGAAGCTGGTGCAGCTGATCCTGCACGAGTACAGTATCCTTAATGAATGGGTGGCGAGGGGTGCCCAGAGCCTCCAGGGCACCGGAGGGGCTCCAGAAATGGCCCTGCTGCCCCAGGAACAGCAGGCCTCCCGGCCCTGGAAGCAGGCTGTGAGAGAGCTGCGGCAGCAGCATGGCACGAGGGGCTCTCGACCCCTTTGCCTGTGTGCTCTCCAAGTGGAGGCTTACCAGACTACAACCTGGCTTGTGCTCAGCAGTGGCTTCCTGGCTTCTCGCCAGTTACAAGATGCTATGGTGGCTGGTCACATCTGGAAAGAAGACAAGATGGCAAGGGAAACAGCCCCTGGGGCCCAGGGCTTCCTAGTCCAGAGAAGCCTCTGCACACACCACTAAAGTATTGTCAGCGGCTGGGTGGGTTCTGGGGCTCCAGAGGTCAGGGTAGGGCCTCTGAGCTCGGCATTGGGAGAACTCACAGTGAGATAGGGCACCTAAGGAGGTGGTGAGGCCCTCGTCCCTGGTGGTGTGTAAGCAGAGGCAGGATGGCACCCAGAGGAGAGTTCTGCATGTGCAGAGGGGTGGGTGAGACTAGAGCTTTCAGATAGCACTCCTCTGAAACCTGCATGTCCACTGAGTTGCTCGGGATTCTGGCAAGTAGGTTTTCTTGCCTAACAACAAAGATTTAAACTGTTGATTGAAACTTTTACATATTGTGGCTGCTTTTGAAAAATAAAATGAGGGGCTCCTCAAACTTTAAAATCTTGTAAAACCTTGCAAGCAGATGCTCTCTAATGTCCCTTTTATCCAGCGCACTTCCTGATGGGCTGTTCTGGGCCCTCACAGAGTGGGCTCGAGGGGCTGCTAGCGCATAGGTTGCCCTTAATCTGAGTCCCGCAGAGATCTTCAATGCAGAGGTGCTCTTCCGAGAGGACTGCTCCCCGGACGAGTTCATCGACGTGATTGTGGGCAACCGGGTGTACATGCCCTGCTTGTATGTAAGTGGCACAGGTCCCTCCCCACGCCCTGTGGCAGGGGAGCCTTTACCCTGGGCCCCTTGACCCAGATAGGAGACAGGCTCCTCTGAGGAACAGAAAGAGCCCGCAGCTGTGTTCCCCACCCTCATCTCCCCTCTACCCTAGCAGCTCCTTGAGTCTTACAGACATGTCTCACTTGATACTGGGGTTCTAGCCCAGCCTTTTCCTTTGAGGGTGCTGGCAGCTCAGGCCCCTTCCGCCTTTCCCCATGATGGAGACAACAAGGGGAGGGAGGACGCTAGCGCCAGCCCCTGTGCCACAGTGTGCAGAGGGAGGGACTGCGGCAGGGCTGTGGCTGCTTGGGGGCCCTTGTCCCGTGCTCCTTTGTTTCGTTCCTTCCCCAGCTCCCACTTCCGCCTTTGAATCCCAGGTTTATAACAAAATCGACCAGATTTCAATGGAAGAAGTGGATCGCCTGGCCCGGAAACCCAACAGCGTGGTCATCAGGTGAGGCTTCTTCCTGTGCGTGAGCTCGTCTGCGCGGCCTTCACGGCATGGCTCAGTTGCTGGGCGCCTTGGCTCAGGCCCACCCTGAGTTAACGTGGACAGTGTCGGTTATGTGGGGCGGACTCTGGTTAAGGAAACTGAAGGCTAATGTCCATTGAGGTAAATGGTTAAGAATGGTGAAGAGGCTTCATAAGTTAGTGGTTAAACTCAGTCTCCCAGAAGGCACTGGGGTGTAAGCCAGCGCTCCTGGCACTGTGGACAGTCTGGCCCTGTCAGTGCAGAGCAGAGGAAAAGGGAGCTGAAGTCACCAAGTGGGCAGAGCAACCCTCGACCACCTGCTCCCTGTCCACATGGGTGGGATTTGGAGCCATGTGTACCCTGGCTGATGTGACTTCCCATCATCACCGTGGGGCTCCTCTTTTGAGGCATGCCGACTGTGTGTCCCAGCTGGTTTCCCAGCTCAAACCAGGCACCCTGCAGCTTCACAATGGGACGCGGTTTACAGGGAGGAAGGCTTACCTTTTCCATATATCCACCCCCAAGATACACATCTTACTTGGGGGCCTAGCTGCTGAGTTCGGGCAGTGTTCATTGACCTTGACCCTGCAAGCAAGGGGAGAGCTAGGGGAAAGCAAGCAAGAGGAAGGTACTCAAGGACCAGGTGGGGGTGACCTGTGCCAGTGATGGATGAGGGTCCTGGACGCAAGCACAAGGACCTTTCCTGGGCATTGTCAGCAGCCCTTGGGGCAGCAGAGAGCCATCATCCCTCCTGTAGTACAGCCTCAGCCCCTCCTCCTGTCACACCCCAGGCTCCCTGTGGGGGCCTCCTGGGGGCACACCCATCTTTGGAGGGTGAGAGTGCTTTTACCTGCTCGTTGTGCTCGAAATGGCTCTGTGGAGGGTTGGCACCCACCCAGGGCAAGACAGCTGGGGAGGGTCAGCAGCCAGCCCCACCCCCACCCCTGTGTCACCACAGTCCCTCTCAGGAGGGGGCAAACCCCATATTGTCATGCCCTGCCCCGATCCCATCACAGCCCCACACCGGCCCCTGCACAGCAGGTGCCAGGAGAGGAGGACTGCCTCCAGGCATCCCTGTCAACTACACTTGCCATGTGCCCTGCACAGAGGGCAATGGTGACCCCTAGGAGACATGGCTGAGCTCTATGGGGCATGACCACAAGGGCTGGCCACATACCTTGGCCTCTGAAGTGTCACACTGCTGTCAGAACTATAGGCTTGGCTCCCGACAGTCTCCAGCTGGGCCATGTTAGCCTTGGTGCCTGTGCCCAGCCAGATAGAAGTTGGCCCCTGCCACAGTGGGGAAGCAGAGATCCCTCCCTGGCCTCTGAACCCAGGGGTCTCCTCTGACTGACCACCTTCCTCCCCGGCAGCTGTGGTATGAAGCTGAACCTGGACTACTTGCTTGAGATGCTTTGGGAGTACTTGGCCCTGACCTGCATCTACACCAAGAAGAGAGGACGTGAGTCGAGCAGCCTGTAGCCCAGGAAACAGCTGAGCCTCACCCTCTGTCAGGGCCACCATGCTCTGCACATGGTGCCCAGAGGGTCTAGTGCCCCGGCCTAGCTTGTCTTGCACACGTCTCTGCTTTGTTCCTATTCAGAACTGACCCTGGCCTCTACCTTAGCTGGGAGAGGCCTCAGCCTGAGTCCTGTGGCAAAGAATGCCAAGCTCTGGGGCTCCTGATTTTGAGGGTGCCCTGGGGGGCAGGGGTGGGGGTCACTGGGATAGATGCTGCTCTGGAGTTCCCCACCAGCTACAGCAGTAACCCCTGCTCCTGATTTCCCCCCACTGTGGCTGGCCCCATGTCAGGACTTTAGGTGACTGAATGCACAAGAGCCTTTTGCATATCTCCACCCCCAAGATATATACCTTACTTGGGGGCCTAGCTGCTGAGTTGGGGCAATTTTTATTGACCTTGACCTTGCAAGCAAGGGGAGAGCTATGGCTGCCCATGATTGGTTGCCAGCAGCTGTCACACCTCACCAGTGCTTTCCAGATGCTCCCTCTGGTTCTCCTCAGCTGGGGCTCTCATGACTGACTGGGTTGCAGGCAGTTTGAACCCTGGACTTGTATTTGCTTTGATTTTCCGTGTTAAGGTCAAAGTTATAGAAGACTGCATAGGATCTACAAAGAGGGTGTGCTGAATAAGGGTGGGGGAGGCTAGCCCAAGGCTGGGGATGGGAAGGGCCTTTGTTGCCAGTGGAAAGGAACCACAGAGCATGGGCCATGACCATGACTCACACCCACCCCCATCCCTACCTGTGCAGAGAGGCCGGATTTCTCAGATGCCATCATTCTCCGGAAAGGGGCCTCCGTGGAGCATGTGGTGAGTCAGCGAGACCTGCCTGGATAAGGGATCAGGGAGCACCCTCCATCTCCTCTAGGGATGGGGCATGCCTGAAGCTCTCCTGGCCCTCAGCTCACTGGGCGGCACATGCTGCATCAGCAGAGGACCATGGCCCTGGCATTGGACCTGGGATGCATCCCATCCCAACTACTCTTCCTGGCTGCATGTCAAGCCTCTGTTCTCTGTGCGACAGGGGTAGTGCTGCTCACCCACTGGTAGTTGGGGGCGGTGTTTAAGGAGGTCAAGTGTGGAAAGCCCTTAGCATGCTGCCTGGTGCACAGCAAGTGTCCAGGAAGCAGTGGTTCTTGCTGTCCCGTCCTTCCTCAGTGCTATGGGCTCCTCAGAGCCTCAAAGACACTCTGTTGAGGGGAGCTCCTGCCCCCGTGGATTCCTGCATTCATGTCAAGGAGTGTCTCCTCATGCTAGCGTAGGACTCAGTTGCCACCTGCCATGTTAGTGGCCCCTGGCCTCTAGGTCCCCATCCTCCCCAGCACGGCCTGCCCTCCCTGCTCCCACATCCTGCCCTTGGCCTGGCTGTTGCTGTGAATGCTTTCTTCACCCCACACAATTTATTGAGCATCAACAAAATAGACCCCATTCCTACCAGAACCAGAACTAGGATCCTTTGGGGTCCACAGATGCCAGACACCCAATGTTGGAGCTAAGCCATTAGACCTAAAGGTGAGTGTAGGGAAGGAAGAGGATGATGAGCAGGGACAGGTGCCTCCATCTACACAGAGAGGCCAGGGGCTCTTGGCGAAGGTGGCCTGAGGGGCTCTGGAGACCAGCAGGACCTGGCTGAGGAGGTGGCAGTAGGAGGAGCACCCCCACCCGCACCCTGGGCAGGGGAACAGGGTGTGCAGTGAGGCAGGACTCTGGACCAGAGCAGTGGGTCAGGGAGAGGGAGGGTACGTTTCTGTGTCAGAGACACGAGGGTCTGCTCTCTCTGAATGTGTCCCTGCACCGTCTCTCTGGAGCAGGTGATACGAGAGCCAAGGTGATGCTCCAGGTCACAGCCATCTTCTTGGGCTTTTGTTTTCCTCTAGCTCAGTGATTTCTACCTTTTTCATCTCATGGCGCACATAAACTAATTACTATAATTCTGCACCAAAAAAGACATTTATACCAATCTGCCAAAAAAAAAAACCATGAAATTTTTTAAAGATCTTATTTATTTTTATTTTATTTATTACAGAATTTATTTATTTTTAGGCAGAGGGAAAGGAAGGGAGGGAGGAAAACATCAGTGTGTGATTGCCTCTCGTGTGCTCCCTACTGGGGACCTGGCCTACAACCCAGGCATGTGCCCTGGCTAGGAATCAAATCACAACCCTTTGGTTTGCAGTCCTGCACTCAGTCCACTGAGCTAGCTACACCAGCCAGGACTATTTTATTTATTTATTTTTACAGAGGGGAAAGGAAGGAGAAAGGGGGAGAATCATTGATCAGTTGTCTCTTGTATACCCCCAACTGGGGACCTGGCCCCCACCCCAGGCATGTGCCCTGACTGGGAATTGAACCAGTGACCTTTCAGTTTGTGGGATGAGGCCCAACCCACTGATCCACACCAGTGAGGGCAAAATAGGTATAGTTTTCAGTCATTCCCACTGGACGGCTATGGTTGTGCTGGCTGCTGTCATTTTTTTATCTGACAGTCTGAGGGAAAGAGGTCCCTGCACCTGACTAAACGGGCATATTTTAGGAATTCTTGCGGTGCGTGGGCTGGAAGTCACTGGTCCAGCTCATGTCCTCTCAGGGTCCTTGGGCAGACGGACCTACAGCCTGGCCCCAGTTGTTCTGGACAGCATGCTCACCCAGCAGAGATGGCCACGGAGACCCACGACCTCCCTCCCACACTCCTTAGGTTGCTCCAAAGAGCTCTGTGTGGGAGTCCCTGTGCCCTGAGCCTGTTCTGGAACCTGTGACTACAGTGTCTCCTGCTGGGCTCTGGTAGGCCACTGACACAGCTGCCCATGGGTGCTGGCCTTTCCTGGGGGGACCCTGCACCGTGTGTGGGTGGTTTCCTCAACCCTCTCAGTCCTTGGCTGCTTGCCGAAGAGTATGTGAGGTTCAGCCATACCTGAGGAGCAGAGCAGGAAGCACCGGGGGCAGAAGGGTATTGCGGGCAGTAGGGATACAGGTGCAAAGGCCCAGAGGCAGGAGCAAGCTGCTGAGCGCTGGCTGTTTGCTCCCAGCCACCATGGAGTCCAAAACAGCAGGTGAGGACAAGCTAGGCGTGGGGAGTGGCTTTGGAGGCCTTGCACCTAAGCCTGGACTTTGTCCCAGAGAGGCCTGCTCTTCCTTCTTTACCCCCTATTCTCTCACCCTTCCTCCTGGGACACCTACCTGTCCCAGGTGTCTGAATGCTGACAGCAGAGACCCAAAGGAGAGGAACAACTTGGGTGTAGGAACGAGGCAGACCTGGGACTATTCCCAGGTCCCTGTATTGTCAGCCTCCCAGTGCCCAGTGTTTGGGGCGGGGTTGGTAAGTGACCCGTCCCCAGGGCCTTTGTAACGTGCCCAGCCCAGTCCCTGCTGTCTTCATTGAGCTGACAGAGGCCTTGCCTGTGAGCAGCATGACCTGTAAGCTTCAGAGGCAGAGGACATGTCAGGGTTTCCCAATCGCAAGTCACAGTGGACTCTGAAGAGCAAGAGTCTCCATTTCCAAACGCTGTGCTCTCTCCCGTGTTGAAACAAGGGCCTTGGAGGACCTTTTGTTCCTCCTGACTGCAAGGGACATGAGTGCAGCTCCTGCTGCTAGCACTGGACCTCACTGTCAGACACACTAGGCCATTCTGGGGCCTCTGGCCAATGGGTGTGCACACACCCCACCTGATTCAGGTGCACAGCAGCCAGTGCCTCCAGAGCTCACCGGCTCCCTAGGGAGCCCTGTGACTGCGGGACCCTGCTTTGCCAGCTGTGCTGGTGGGTTTAATTTCATTGTTGGGCAAGCTGAAGAAAACTTGAAATCCATCTGCAGACTAGAGCTGACCTCTGGACCACCAGATTCCATTTTCTGGCCCAGAAATCAAGTGTTGGAGCTGCATGTGTGGGTGTCTGCTTGTCACTGGCAGCAGTGCTCTCTCTGCCGTGGCTTTGGCATCCTTGCTCACCCAGAAGATGCCTGGACCGGATGGCTCCTGGGGGAATGTTCTTGCAGGCCCCATGCCTACTTCTGTCCGCACAGATGCTGGGCTCAGGCTTTGGGTCTCTGGCCAGCACCACTAAGGCTGTGGGCATGAGGGAGGAGAGGCAACGTTGCCCCATCTTCTCCCTGCCCACCTCCACTGTGCCCACCCTCCGCCCTGGGTCCACATTCTCAGGGGACGAGCTGGCTGCCCCTCAAGGCCACTGCCTCTGGCCTCCTGAAAGTGCTGGGGTCCCCATGACCTTCAAGTCTACCCGGGAGTGCTAAAGGATGGGGGCTGTCCTGAGGTGGGTGGGTGATGTGATGGGGGGTGCTCCAAGTCACAGCTGTGGACAGGAGACCTGAGAGACCATGACCAGGCCTGGTGACCCCAGGCTGAGCTGGGGTGTCCTAAAATCATCGTTGCTCATTTGAAAGGGCATCTGTCAGGGCTATTGTTTGGACAAGGTGGGCAGAGGGCCGCTGATAGCAGACCTGTCCAGCCCTTCATCCAGGAGCTGCGAGAACATTCCTAAGTGGGCCCCACAACCCTTGGGCAGACATGGGTGTGAACGTCAGGGCAGCCTGTGGCCATGACAGGCTGTGTGCGCAGCACATGGGGTTCCTGGGCAGGGGCCAGAGCTGCAGGAGCACCTGCCTTGGGGGTGGCTGCCTCTTGGCATGCACCTGGTACCTGGTGGGGTTGGGTGGGGCCTTGTCTCACAGTCTGCCTCTCCTGCCCTCCCACTAGTGCCACCGCATCCACCGGTCGCTCGCCAGCCAGTTCAAGTACGCGCTGGTGTGGGTGAGTAGGCGGGAGACGGGCTGGGGCTGTCCCCAACACTGTCCCTGCCCCTCTGTAGGGGGACCACGATGCCTGTGTGTCTGTGCCTGTGCTCCTGCACACAGTGCTCATGCTGTCCCAGACTGGACACCAGCCTCTCCATCTTTAGGATCCAGAGATGATCTGACTATGGGGAGTCCTGCTGTCTGAGGCCTCTGGTGTTTGCCAGTGCTGGGATCTCCCACTTTAGGCTCCGGCATTCACCCCTCCCCACCTTCCTTCCGTACTGACCAAGGCTATCAGACCTGGCCTTGGTCAGTACTGAAACTGAGAGCCCTTCTGCCCTGTTCCCAACCCAGGGCACCAGCACCAAGTACAGCCCACAGCGGGTGGGCCTGACCCACACCATGGAGCATGAGGATGTCATCCAGATTGTCAAGAAGTAGTGGCCGGAGCCAGGCCACCAAGCCACCCACCCTGTCTCCCTGGGGAGTTGGATCCAGTGTGACACACTGAAGCCCAAACAGGAAGAATACAAATATGTGTATTCCAGGAAGAGGTCTCGCAAGTCTCTGCTTTTTCCAGAAGTTTCTTCAGTAGGCAGATGATGAGTGTGTGGGACAGAGGGACAAGGTTGGGGGCTCAGGTTGGGCAGAGGGCATTTCCTGTGAGACTAGCCCCTGTGGTGGGGACTCAGCCCTACTTGGGCACTGAGGGAGCAGGTTGCCCCTTACTTTCCAGCCTGGGCCTAATGCAGATGGCTTGCTCAGTGTGGGGCGGGGAGCTGCGCCTCATTGGAGGCTCACCTCAGCCTCTCCACCCCTGCAGCTTCTCCGGTTCTCCAGGAGGGGGCCTCCTGGGACAACACCCACCCCAAGATGCCTGGGAATGGGGACCGGAGGTCAGTGGTTGTACAGGCCCAGCCCATGCCCTCCACAGCTTGATGGGTCCTGAAGTGCCCCCCTCCCAGGCAGCCCATGCCCAGCACAACATCCCAGACACCGGGGCTTGGGACTGGAGTTTGGATTTTTTATTTTCTCTATGCCCTCTGATCTCGGCTCTTGCTGAAATAAAGGATGAAAAAATTTCTGTTCCAAGCAAGGTCCATTCTGTAGTTTTCTGAACTGCCAGCTTTGGTCAGCGGGCAGCAATGAGATGTGACCAGAGAGTGGGCAGAGCCTGGGCTGTGGAGGACCTGGCTGAAGTGTACGGTGCGAGGGGGAACGTGGGGACTTCCAGAACAGCTTTTGCCCTGGAGGGTTGGTGAGGGGCTGAAGGTCCCAGATGTGGTACCTTCTGGGACCAGGCCTGACTGCCAAGGTAGGCAGCATCCCCAGAAGGCCCTTGTCATTTGTAGGGTGGCGGGGAGGTCCCCCGTGATTGCAGGGGAGCTAGTACATTTCTTGCCTCAGAAGACAGGGGTGGAGGGGCCTTGGCATAGGACCAAGAAGTGGCAGCTGGTGCACACGGAGCCCCCACTGAGTGCCAGGGGCTTCAAGGGGCCATCGCCACAGCAGCCTCTTCTCCATAGGCAGCAA
Source organism: Tonatia bakeri (assembly GCA_004024845.1). NCBI lineage: Eukaryota > Metazoa > Chordata > Mammalia > Chiroptera > Phyllostomidae > Tonatia > Tonatia bakeri. The sequence continues at coordinate 61,185 of PVIA01003524.1, read as the reverse complement.
CTTGCCTGGGGCTATACAGCTCAGAAGTGCAGAGGTGGGGTTTGAACCACAGCCTGAGATGCCAGAGCCAGAGAGAAGGCTTCCTGGAGGAAGTGTGCCTTTTGGGGATGAATGGGAACAGGTTTTGGAGGCTGCCAGGAACTGGGCCTGCAGGAGTAGTGGAGAGCCCCCCTGGAGGTCTGTGGGCCAGGCAGGAGTGTGGAGTGGGCCTGATGCCCAGCTCTCCAGGCTGTCCTTGGTTCCTCTGTCAGCTGCCTTGGTTCCTCTGTCAGCTGCTCAGCCCCCTTTCCAGAGACAAAACAGGAATAATAGCTGTCATTAAATATACATGGGGGCCCCAGGCGGTAGGCGCATTGGGCTAGGCTTCCTTTCCCCCTCCCCCACAACACTGAGCTACCCCACGGGGCTGGCCATGTTTCTGGGACCAGCCACAGGACCCGCATTAGGCGGGATGCAGGCAGGAAGCAGGCCACGGGACCCAGGTAAGGAAGCCCTGGTCCTGAACCCTTGGGGTCTGCCTCAACCCCACACCCCAAGTTTGCAGGTGGGAAGTAGGAGGGGGCCCCAGTTTCTTCATCTGTAAAATGGGCACAACAACGTCCATGTGGTCCCCCTCTCGGCATCACCAAGGCAGATGTGTGCTCAGGGGCTTAGCTCAGCTCTTCTCCCGGCTGCCCAGGGCCCAGGGGATGGTCACTACCCCTTCCTGCTGTACAGGTAGGGAAGGGCCCTAGGTTCACAAGGCATCCAGACCTGTCCCCAAGCTGGCTGACAAAGAGCAGGTGAGGCCAGAAGGCTGAGTGTCCTTGGGCAGTGCAAACTCTCAGTGACAGTGTCAGAGGCTCCAGCCACTGGACCACTATATTTTTCACTGTGACTGGACTTGTTTCCTGGGCTTGGTCTGTGTTTACGCATCAGGGTTGCCGGCATCTCTGTCCAGTCCTTGGCCTTGGCTCTGGGTGGCTTGGTGATGCCGTCGCAGCCTGAGTGAGCACCGGAGGCATTGCATGCTGTGTTCACCCCAGCTGGCACGAACTGGCAGTTCACTGTGCCTTTGCACCTGGGGTGGCGTTTTTAGGACTGCAGAAGCCCCCTGACACCTCCCAAAACTCCTTGTTCTGCCTGACAAGGGTGAACTCCAAGGGTTGGGCCCTGCCCCTGGCTGCCACCTTGCCCTCATCTCTCACCTCCCTGGACCGTCTGTATAGGGGACTCTGGCCAGGGCTACCTTCCTGCTTAGCTCTGCTGTCCTGTGAAGGTCAACAGTGCCCCCACCCTGCTCAGGCCTGTCCCTGGGCTACATGACTGCACTCAGAGGGTGGCCCTCCTGCAGCTCTAGATTTGGGTGCACAGGAGCCCAGGGCATGAACAGCCATCCATCTGTCCCTATGTTTATCTCCATGCCCCTTCCTCTCCAGCTTAGATTTCACAGGTCCTCATTTCAGAGAAATCCTCCTTGGGCAGGAAACCCTCTCCTCCCCAGGAACCCCTGGGTCCCACAGTGCTGCTGGGGGGGGGACCCTTGCTCCCCTGGAATACCGGTTAAAACATTCATCTCCAAATAGCCCAAGTTCCTCTGCACCCATTTGTCCTTCACAATGGAGGCCTCTCCGCAGGGCCTCCTCATCTCGGTGTGGGAGACAGGACGGTTCCACTCCTCTCCCTCTCCCGCCCTCTCCCCTGGGTCTGCCCTGGATTTGCCAACCATACGGGTGACCCTTGAACAACGCAGTTTCGAACTGCGCAGGCCCACTATACATGAATTTTTCCCAGTAAATACACTGGAAACATTTTTGAAAAAACTCAGATGAACCTTATAATTTTCTTAGTAACATTTCCTTTCTTTGTCCTACTTCACTGTAAGAATACAGTACGTAATACATATAACACAGAATATGCGTTAATTGGCCGTTATCAGTAAAGCTTCCAGTCAGTAGTAGGCTATTAGTAGTCAAGTTTGGGGGTCAAAATTTCTACATGGGTTTTCTGCAGCAGGTGGTCCGCACCCCGACCTCCACTCTGTTGAAGGGTCATTTGTAATCCACATTCATTTACTCGGGCTGCCAGGACAAAGGACCGCACACTGGGTGGCTTAAACAACAGAAATTTATTTCCTCATAGTTCTGGAGGCTAGAAGTCCAAGATCAAGGTATCGATGGGGTTGTTTTCTTTGGAGGTCACTTTCTCACTGCATTCTCATATGGTCTTGCTCGGTCCTCCTCTCCCGTTGGAACGGGGATGCTGGACACGTCATTTCTAGGGCTGGCACTTTCTCGCGGCTTAGCTGCCCCAGCTCATCCCGAGTGATTGTTCTCACCTCAGCCCCCTCCGGGATGCCACCAAAACAGCTCCTGCCAAGGCCAGATGCCACACGTCACTACAGTGACCATTTCTAGCCCTGCTTCCTTGGGCAAGCCTGGTGTAGTTGGGTGCAGCCAGCATAGCCCCCTTCCTTGGCAGCCCCTCGTTCCCACACAGCCCTCAGGACTGGATTCTGAGCACCTCTTCTCACTCTGCCTCTGTCCTAGGCAGCCTTGCCCACCACCCCCGCCTCCATCTCTCCCAGCCTGTGGGCCTGAACTCCTCCTTGACTCTATCTGCATGACCACAGCAACCAGACCCTCCCTGGCCCACGGCACACCTGCTATGTTTCCACATCCCCACCCGGCCTCAGACATTGACTCCCCTGTCCACTCAGCTGCACCAAGCCAGCCCCAGTGGTTCCCCCAGGTTCCAGCCTCTCCCAGCCCCTCTGCAGCCCTCACTGAGTGTATCCACCGCCCTGTGTCAAGTGGTCCCAGGCCAAACCACTGTCCTCTCTCCCTGTCTCCATGGTGCATCCCCTGCCTATCCTGCTCCACACAGCCTCTCAAGGGCTGGAAAAATGACATGTGAGCAAATTCACATTCGAGCTGTGTGGCCTCAGGCAACTTTCTACACCTCTCTGGGCCTGTTTCATCATCTGTAAAGTGGGAAAAACAGTCCCTAATTCCCAAGGTTGTGGTGGAGGTTGAACAAGTAGTGTGTGGCCTGGTAGTTCTCAGCACAGGCCCCATTGCTAACCCACCGTGGGCTCTGGGCTGAGTGATCTGACCTCTTTGAGATGGAGTCCTTTGGCTATAAAGTGGGAATAGCAGTTCCCATTTACATATTGTGAGAATCTAGTGGGTTGTAGGAAAGCATTCGGCACTGAGCCTGGCACATAGTAAGACTTGGCACTGTTGATTAAAAAAAAAAATGAGGGGGGGTGGGGGAGGGAGAGAAAGAGGGACTTTGGTTGCCTTCCATACCCTACCCCCAGGGATCGCGCCCACAACCTAGGCACGTGCCCAGACCCGGAATCAAACCCACAACATTTCGGTGCATGGGACGATGCTCCAACCAACTGAGCCACCTGTCCAGGGTGGTGTTAATTATTTTTATTATTTTCAAAATGTGAATTTTGTCTCGATGATCTTGGTACCGTTAAACCCTGCCATGGCTCCCCACTACTTTGGGGATGGAGACCAGAGCTCTGCCCCAGCCTCCATGGGCAAGGGAAGGTCCTTCCTGTCCTCTGAGCCGCTTCTCCCTCCGCATGCCCCACCCCTCGGTCTTCGCCCCGCATGGCCTTTGCATATGCTGTCCCCCCTGCGGAGCACTTTCCTCTTCCACTTGATTAGCTCCCTCTCGTCCTTCAGACCTCCATTCATGTCAGCTCGGGGAAGCTCCTTGGCCTTCCAGCGTGGTGTTTGGCCACCTGTACGGTGGCCTGACCTTCATAGCTCTTCTCACGTAGCAGTTTCCCCCTTGTTGGTGTGGCTGTTTGCCTAAAGTCAGTGTCCCCTGTGATCTTGGAGCTCCCTAGGGCAGAGACCATGTGACCTCCAGCACCCAGCACAGTGCCTGGCACAACTGACGCTTGAGAAAGAAGGGGACTTGTGCCCTGACACCACTCTGTGCTTGCTGCAGAGGCATCTAAGGGAGGTGGGGCCGTGAACACAAAAGCCCAGAAAGGTCCTGTGGGCAGGCCCTGCAGCCAGCAGTTGTCCAGACCACCCTCCCCAAGCAGACGGGAGCCTCGGCCAGTAATGCTGACACCAGCATCAAAAATAACGGCCCCTCACTCCAGACCTGGCACTGTGCCCAGCTCCCTGTTTCTCTCTTCCCTGAGCCCCGGGAGCAGGAGGCACCATTAGAGCCCACACTCACAAGCGAGGAAACCCAAGAGGCTGCGTGAGCTGCCATGGTCAGATCCAGGGCAGGAGCTGCACCTGACCCCGAGCTCTGAGATGCTCCACTCCACACGCCCTGGGCTCCTCTGAGCGCCGTGGGCCTGCCCCCAGCGTGGCTCTCCTCTCGAGCTCATATCTGCGTCTGAACAGCGGGCACCGGAGCCCACAGATGCTGCCTGAGGCGTGCTGTAGGCCCCAGGTGAGCCCGTTGGCCACTTGCAGATGCTGGCCTCTCGGCAGCTTGTGGACAAACTCCAGGAGGCAGGGAGTGTGGTTTTGGGAGGGGTTCTTGAGCCTGAAACAGCCCTGCCCTGGTCCCTCCCCAGTTCCCTCAAATGTCATACAGACCTGGAAGTCAGGGTGGACCCTGGAGCCCTGAGCTCTGCTGGGTCTCTAAGGAGTGTTCCCACTCGCTGTCTCCAATTCCTATTTTCCTCATTTTCACTTTTTCTAAGTGTTACTTTTTTGTTTGTTCTTTTGAATCAGAAATGCATTCACATGTTCCAAAAATCAAACCATAGAAAGGCTTATAGTGAGATAACCACTTTCATCAATTTCTTGTGTATCTTTTCCAATTTTTCTACATGAAAATAAAAGCAAATGTGAATTTATATTCTTATCCGCACACACTTCTTACAAAAAGACAGGCCTAGGTGTGTATTACAGATAACTCACTGTCCTGCACCCTGCTCTATTCAGTAGCAGATCCTGGGGAGTCTTCCCTCCCAGCATACAGAGATGGCTCTATGCAGGTAAAGTACAGGAGCTTTAGGGTGGCTGTGCAGTGCCGCACAGTGGGGTGTACTGTGGTGTGTTACAATACGCTGATGAGCAGTTTGGATCCAGGATTCCCTTTGTGCACAGGCTCTGTGCCGTTCCAGTTCCAGCGATGGGTCCCTTCCTCCCCTCCTCCCACCCCTTTCTCTGTAACAGCTTTATTGAGATACTATCTACATCCCACAGGATGAACCTGCTAAGGTGTGCGTGATGCAGGGGGTTTGGGTAGGTTCACGGGCGCACGCATACCCTGTGACTACTGCGGTCCTTTTTCTTCTTTGAACCCTCACCTGTCAGATGATAACCCCTCATTCCCACCAATCGTCTGGGACCACCCTGGTCACTCTGTGTAGCTGCTTCCAGTGGTCCGCTGTCTGTCCTCAGGTGACCTGACCCACGTGCCCATTTGCTACAGCTGCCCTGAGCTCCTCTTCAGCCACTCAGCATCTCCTTGAGCCCAAACATGCAGTCCAGGGCTCATTCCTGGGCCTGCCCACCATCTGCACTTCTGCACTGGGGTCCTCCAGAGCTGTGGCTGCTGCACCACCTGATGCCACTGGCTCCCTCCCTCACTGATGTCATTGTTGTGTCAGCCCTGATCTCTGAGGAGCAGCCCCCCACCCCTCCCCCAACTTCCTGACAATGCCTCACAGACATCTGAAACCCACACCTCCAAACTGGACATCCAGTCCCTCCTTCACCAGCTCTCCCACAGCCTTCCTCCTCTCTGCTATGGCCTCTCCATCCTCACCCTTTCTGATCACAGAAGTCTTGGAGGTGCTAGGGGCTCCCCTGTAATCCGGTGGACTCAACCTACAACACATTCTGACTGCCATCCCGCCACTTCCCTCTGCCTGCCCTGTCCCAAGCCTGGTCCAGGCCCCCGCAGCAGCCAGAAGGACCCTGTGATGATGGAGGCGCAATTCCATCCCTCCTCTGCCAAAGCGTCCTCATGGTCCGGCCTCACTCACGGTCAAAGCCAAGGCCTTACCACAGCCCTATATATCTGGGAACCCCCTGATTGCTCTCATTTCCATCAAGCTCCCTTCCGCTCCCTGGGGGTCGCCTGCAGCAGGTGCTACCAGCCCCTGGGCATGGCATGACCCCCCTGAATTGCTGGGTGCCTAACTGACTCTCAGTGACCCTGTGGGAAGAACAGAGACAAGAGGAAAGTGAAGGGGCAGAGGAAGTGAGGACCTGGGGAGAAAGACCTTGCTTGCTCACACATTCACCTCTCAGTTCCCCGCCCCTTGCCTGAAAAGGGCCTTGCATTGTCCCTGTTTCACAGCTGAGCAAGCTGAGCCTCCAAAACCACCTGAAGGCATGGAGTCAGCAAGTAGCAGAACCAGGGCCAGAACCTCTCTGTTCTGGGTTCTTCTAAGCAAAAACTTAATGGACCAAAGAATTCACTTTGGGACCTGAAGCTTAAACACAAGTTCAGTGAGTGGAGAGCTGTACATTACCTGGAGGTCTGTCTTCACCCACCCTAGGCCCTCTATGTTCTGTTCTTTGATCCTTGAGAAAGGAGGAGGAGGAATAGGTTCTGAGATCCCAGGTCCCAGAGCTGCCACCACCAACTTATCCCTCCACCCTCTGCTTTTTTTCTTTTAAGGTTTTATTTATTTTTAGAGAGGGGAAGGGAAGAAGAAAGAGGGAGAGTAATATCAATGTGCAGTTGCCTCTCGCATGCCCCCTACTGGGGACCTGGCCCAGAACTCAGGTATGTGCCCTGACTGGGCATCAAACCTCGACCCTTTTGTTTGCAGTTTGACACTCGATCCACTGAGCCACACCAACCAGGGCCACCCTCTGCTTCTAACAAGCCATGCCTCTGCCTCTTATAGTGCAGACTCTCAAAAAGGGGCTAGTCATCAGCCTGACAGCGGGCATATGGCCTTGGGTCAAGTGTCCACCCTGGATCAATGAGCTATACACAGAGATGGCCACTGCTTCTCAGCAAGGGCCAGAGCTGGGAGGAGAGGGCAGGGACTTCGAATACAGACCACACACATGGCATCTCCAGCCATGTATGCTCCCCAGCGGCTTTGCCAGGTCTTGCTTCCTCCTTGTGAAGGACATAGGGCACAGCTTATTACTCCCATCCTACAGATGAAGAAAATGAGGCCCAGAGAGGGCAAAGGGCTTTCCCAAGGCCATTCAGCCAGTCAGTGGCAGAGCTGGGGATCAGAGCCTGGCCTGAGCCACCTCTGTTTCTGTTCCCTCAGCCCCTGGCCTTCCAGGCCCTGCCAGGGCCCCACCAAGGCACACCACCTCACCTGCCTTTGGGACTGGCAGCCTGGTTCTCCCCAATGCATTATTCATGCTCCCAAGAGCCAGCCAGCTCCAGTTACGCTGACCAAAGCCCTGGGCACCTGCCCTGTCTGCTCCCCACTCCCTTTCCCAGGACATGGAGGGTATGAGGCTCCCCTCCAAGACAACTCGGTGGGTTCTGAACATCCCACTGTGGCTCAGGAGATGCAGCTCCATTCTCACCCAGTGCAGATGTGCTGGGTGGCTTAGGGAAGGTGGCTCCCCTCTCTGGGGCTCAGTGCCTTCCTCTGTGAAGTGGCAGCGACACAAGCACTCACTTCAGTGGGCTGAACCAGCTGAGGCACAGGGAGCTCTTTCCAGCAGGTCAGCATGGTGGTCCTTGTCACAGCTCCAAGGCCAAGATGGTCTCCCCCAGCCCAGGTTTCACTGGCTTCCCCTTCTTCTGGATAAACGACACCCACGTACTTTCCACCACAGCTTGAGGGTGAAACCCAAGGCGGCCTCTTGAGCAGATGAATTATGGATCCACCCTCTTGGAAACCTGGTCCCGGCCAGAAGCAGCTTAGCTGTCCCTCCCCAAGCCACCCAGGCCAGTCCCAGCTTGTAGAGCCACAGGCAGGAGACCCAGCAGGATCCCTGGTCTCCAGGTCCCTACACTTGTGACACCAGCCCCAGCCCAGTGGGGAGCAGACAGCCACCATGGCAAAGGAGGACGAGGATGAGAAGAAAGCGAAGAAAAAGAAGAAGAAGGGGCAGGAGCCGGAGAAGCCCAAACGGAGCCTCAAGGGGACGTCGCGGCTGTTCATGGGCTTCCGTGACCGCACACCCAAGATCTCCAAGAAGGGCCAATTCCGGAGCGCATCAGCCTTCTTCTGGGGCCTCCACACCGGCCCGCAGAAGACCAAACGCAAGAAGAAGGCGCGCACCGTGCTCCAGTCGACGTCGAAGCTCATGACTCAGATGCGCATGGGCAAGAAGAAGCGCGCCATGAAGGGCAAAAAGCCGTCCTTCATGGTCATCCGCTTCCCAGGCCGCCGGGGCTACGGCCGACTCCGGCCTCGCGCCCAGTCGCTCAGCAAGGCGTCCACGGCCATCAACTGGCTCACCAAGAAGTTCCTCATCAAGAAGGCTGAGGAGTCCGGCAGCGAGCGGGCCACAGTAGACGCCTGGCTCAACCGCTCAGGCTCTCACATAGGCTCCCGCAAGCTGCCCTTCCCATCGGGTGCCGAGATCCTGCGGCCGGGAGGCCGCCTGCGGAGGTTCCCCCGGAGTCACAGCATCTACGCGTCTGGAGAGCCCGTGGGCTTCCTGCCCTTCGAGGACGAGGCCCCGTTCCGGCACTCGGGCTCCCGCAAGTCACTGTATGGGCTGGAGGGCTTCCAAGACCTGGGCGAGTACTACGACTACCACCGCGAGGGTGACGACTACTACGACCAGCAGTCGTTCTACCAGTATGAGGAGGAGCAGGAGCCCCACCTGGCTGCCTATGGCCCTTACGGCCCTTATGGCCCTTACGGCCCTTACAACCCAGCCTGGCCACCCTACGGAGACAACCCCCATGGGTACCCACTAGAGGACCCCTATGACTACTACCACCCAGACTATTATGGTGGCTCTTACTACCCCACATCTGCCTATGGCTACGGCTATGGCTACGACGATTATGAGCCCCCCTATGCTCCCCCAGGGGGATATGTGTCTCCCTACAGCTACTACGATAGTTATGAGAGCGAGCCATACACCCACGGCTACTACCTGGACCCCTTTGCCCCTTATGATGGGCCATACCTGCCCTACGACCTCCCGTATGGAGTGCCTGCCTTTGATCCCTACAGCGTGCCCTACAGCGCTCCCTACAGCGACCTCTACCCTGAAGGAATCTTCGGTGGTGGGGCCCAGGCTATATACCCCCCAGAAGTGCCCTATCTTTACCCAGAGGAGTCGGCCTTCGCATACCCATGGGTGCCACCACCCATCCTATCACCCCATAACCCTTACGCCCACCCCATGGATGACATCGCGGAGCTGGAGGAGCTGGAGGAGCCTGAGGAAGCGGTGGCAGAACGGCAGGGCACCTCCTTCCGTCTTCCCAGCGCCACCTTCTTCGAACAGCAAGGCATGGACAAACCGGCCAGGTCCAAGCTCTCCCTCATCCGCAGGTTCCGCCTCTTCCCGCGGCCCCAGGTGAAGCTGTTTGGGAAGGAGAAGCTGGAGGTGCCCCTGCCCCCCTCCCTGGACATCCCTCTGCCCTTGGCGGATGAGGAGGAGGAGGAGGAAGAGGAAGAGGTTCCCCCAATGCACACCGGACCCTACGCCTACCCCTTCTGGGGCTTCCTTACGCCGCGCCAGCGCAACCTCCAGCGGGCCCTGTCGGCCTTCCGCGCGCACCGCGCCCACCGCGGCCTGGGCTTCAGCCCTGAATTCGGCCAGCCCTCGCCTCGCCCGGCCACCTCGCTTGCACGCTTTCTGAAAAAGACGCTGTCGGAAAAGAAGCCCGTCTCACGGCTCAGGGGCAGCCAAAAGGCCCGGCGGGGAACCCCCGCAGTTAGGGAGGCGGCCTACAAGCGCTTCGGCTACAAGCTGGCCGGCATGGACCCCGACCGGCCCGGCACACCCATAGTGTTGCGGAGGGCCCAGGCGCGGGCGCGCAACAACAATAACTCACACGGCCTGCCCGCGCCCCCGCCAGCTCCCGCGCCCGTGCCCGCGCCCGTGCCCGTGCCCGCGCCGCCTGCCCACTGGAGCGCGCTACTCTCCCCGCCCGCGGTGCGGCGGACCCCCAGCCCTGGGCCCCCGCCCTCCAGCCCCTTCTCCCCAGCTCTCTCGGGCCTACCCCGGCCGGCCTCGCCCTATGGCTCGCTGCGCCGCCACCCGCCGCCTTGGGCCGCGCCGGCCCACGTGCCGCCACACGGCTCGCTGCGCCGCCACCCGCCGCCCTGGGCCGCGCCGGCTCACCTGCCGCTGACACCGCAGGCTGGCTGGTGGGCCTTTCTGGAGCCCCCTCCCGTGAGCCCCGAGGTGCCTCTCGACTTGCTGGCTATCTCTGGACCCCGGCCCTCCTTCCGGGGCTCCCGCCGGCGAGGGGCATCCTTCAGCTTCCCCAGGACCTCCCCACCAACATCTCGGAGGCACGCCTGGCCGCCCCTGCCTTCTCCCCAGCCCTCTCTGAGAAGTCTGCCCGGCCTGGGCTACCGATCCCCCTTGGGCCCTGCATCCCCTCAGCCTTCCCTGCGGGCTGGCCCCTTCCAGCCCGCCTTCTCGCCCCTGCCCCGCCGCCCCAGGTCACTGCGGGAGCCCCTGTCCCCACACCGTGTCTCTGGGCGGGTGGGTGGCCCACAGTCACCCTTGCCTTCTCCTCTACTGGGCGCCAGCCGGCGACACTATTCACTCAACCTGTCCTCCCGCCTCCCACATACGTGGCGCCGCCGCAGCGAGCCGCCCACCAGGGCAGTGAAACCCAGGATGCGTCAGTCCCTCCAGGGGCCTCTCAGTCCTAGGCCTTGGCCTGCACCAGTGGCTGTGCCTGCGGCTGCCCCCGAGCTCCGGGAAAGCCAGCAGGAATCGGAGGACTCAGAAGTGCCCTGGACAGTGCCCCCACTGGTCCCCAGCTGGGACGTCGACATGCCTGCCATTCAGCGCCCATCCTCACCCTGGCCAGGACGCGCCTTTTCCAGGCCACCTCCAATACCGGAAAACCCCTCTCTCCAGCAAGTCAGCCCTGTGCTGTCACCTGACCCCCAACTGGAGGACAGTGACTTCACCACTGTCCTCCTGAGTAGACACCATGACCCGGGGCCTGGAGAGCTGGCCAAATCGGCCAGCCCTGGCCCTGGGAAGCCCAAAGAAGAGACCCCTGCTGGGGACCCAGAGCCACCAGCAGAGCCTGAGCCCCTGACCCCAAAGCCCCCCAAGGATTCCTCCCTAGAGAAGAAGGTGTTAAGGCTCAGCCTCTCCCACCCTCTGGCCAAATGTGACCTAATGAGGGCTACGTGGCCACCATGGCGCCGCTGGGGAACGCTGCCCAGTGCATCTGCCCCCTTGCAGCCCACTCGTGCCATGGGGCCCCTGCCCAAGGCAGGTGAGCTGCGCCAGGTAGGTCCTGGGCGTTTTGCCGTAGTCATGCCTCAAGTGCAAAAGCCGAGCTCTTTCCAGCGAGTTGGTCCTGACACCCCGCAGCCCTCCACCCAGCTGACTGAGGACCCAGTACCCAGCCCCAAACCAAGAGCCTGGAGTCTGCTGTGGTCCTGCCTCTGGCTGCCAGCGAAGACCCACCGACCCTGGACACAGGCACACACCCGCCCCCCATCCTGCTGCCTGGGCCCTGAAGCTGCCAGTCCACCCCACGGGGGCCCCTGGGAAGAGGTTGGCCCAAAAAGCTGGTGGAACAAGGTATGGGGACACAGGTCAGAGGGAGGGCTTGGGGTTCTGTTCTGGGAAACAGGCCAGGAGATCATCTCAAGGCCATGTTGAGCTGCTGCCTTTTGGGCCTCAGTCTTCCCATCTGTGACTTGGATAGAACAGCCCCAGGCACAGGACAGTGTGGCACCGGAAACTCCTCCCAAGTCACTTTGAGGAAGGGATCTCGTCCTAGCCTGGGCTCTGAGCAGCCCTGCCCCAGTGTAGTCTGTATGGCATATTTGCCCCCAGCTGCCCCTCAGAGATTTGGGCTGGATACAAAACTGCAGCACTTGCCTATCCACCCTGCCCACCCTGTCCCACCCCAATGCATGTCCATACTTTCTCTCATTTCCTCCTGACCCTCCCTCCAGTTGGAGTCTTCTTTCTCTCTGGGGTTCCTGCTTAAGGGCCCAGGGGGTGATGCAGGATTCTGGACTCCCTGAGGTGAGGGGCTCAAGAACCAGGCTTCCAGCCTCTTCATCGCACAGTGGGGAAACCAAAACCCAGAAGGTCACACGGTGGATCAGGGCCGAGCCAAGACTCCTCCCCAGTCTTGCTGCCGGTGGGGTGAGGGGCAGGCAGCTTTCTGAGGGGTGCCAAGCCCATGCCTGGCTGTCATGCTCTGTGGTGGAATGTGAGCCCCATACTGAGTAGCCTTCAGTGAAGGGGGAGTGGTCACCAGAGCCTCCCCGGAGACTCCTGGGGTAGGCGGGGCATGCAGGGGCAGCAGGCACTTCTCAACCTATGCAGACCGTGCCCAGTGCAGCGGGCAGCCAGCTCGCCCGGCAATGGCGACAGGGGCAGCCTGGCTGCTGGGGGGGCCCTGGCCCCGGCGGCGGGTACCCAGAGCCGTGTGGGCCACAGCGTTGCGGGAGCGGGCTGCAGGGCGCCCTGGGGTGAGGGGCAAGGATGCCTGGGCCCTCCTCACCCTGGAATACGTGAGTGGCTGAATTATTCAGGGTTTGCGGCCACTGGCACACATGGGCAGCAGGCTGGTGGGCGGGAGGCCAGGGCCCCAGGGCAATACTCCCCGTGACCTACTTAGCACGCAGGGCTCCCTCCTGGTGTCCCCTTTCCTCACCTGCTCAGGGAGGGGTGTGGGCTAGACCTGAGAGACTGGATAGCCATGTGGGCCCAGGCATGCCTGCGTGCCTGTGTGCCTGAGCTGTGTGCTTGGGTGTACCACAGCCACGAGGGGAGCCTGTGTGTGTGCACCAAGCTCTAAGCAGCTACGGCATTTGTGGGGTCACGTGTGTACACACAGTCAGGCACAGAGGAGATCCTGCAGCCCAGAGGTAGCATCAGGACTTTTATCCCGAGACCTCCCCCGCCCCCACCGAGGTGTGGGGACAGCCTGAGGTGTCCATGCACATGAAATTATGTTAAATGGGCGCTGAGAGCACGTGCCTCGAGCCAGGTACCACAGGCCTTCCTGCATGTCAGCCGGCACCTTGCAAGCCCACAGGTGTGCATGGGAGTTGTCTGAGCCGCAGATTCCACTGTGTGCAGGTCTGTGCATGCAGGCCTCTGTGCTTGCCCCAGCCTAGGCACCAAGGCACAGCACAGAGTGGGAGAGTCTTGGTCTTGGTTTTCCTGGAGGCCGCATGCACCAAGATACAAATGTTCCAGTTATCACACGAGCAAAGACTTGGGGTTCACCCTGGAAAAGGATGTCAGCATTCAGAGAGCTCGGGAGGCCAGGAGGGCTTCTGGCCAGGCAGTGTGCAGTGCCCACACCCAGGTCAGACACAAGAGGCACATGGGAATGCTCGAGCAGAGGGCGCCACTGCCCCCGAGTAAGGTGCCACAGCTGCTTGCTTTCCAAGGCAAGGAGGCCCACAGGCCCCACCTGGCTGTGCTTCAGGTTCCCTCCTTCAAAATAAGAGCAGGTCCCAGTTGTATCTGAGCCAGGGGGCCCCACGTGGGCACCTCAGACCCGTGACCGCAGACCCTCTCTCACAGATGCATTCCATCCGAAACCTGCCGTCCACTCGGATCCTCGGGCAGCAGAGGGAGGACGGTGTGGAGGACATGACACAGCTGGAGTGAGTAGGCGCATGGCAGGGTCAGGGAGGGGTCACCGGGGAGAGCACCCCTTCCTACCAAGGGCGCCCTTCACCTCCTGGAACATTTTCAGAACCTCAGTTCCCTCATCTGTAATGTGAGGGCCACACAATGTCACAGAGGCCAAATGTGTGCACAGTTCAGCTCTGGAAGTGAGGTGGGCCTGGGTTCAACTCCCTGCCCCACCACTTACCAGCTGGTGGGCCTCAGGCATGTCAATTTATAGCCGTGCCCCTCAGTTTCTCATCTATAAGATGTGGGTGGCATGGCTGTTGTTACGAGGGCGCTGGCATGCTGGTGGCGCCCCGAATGCAAGGGCTGTGCTGGCCTATATCATTCTCCAGGTGTGGTGGCTCCTCCCTTATGTCTGCTAGCTCAGAGCATCCTCAACCCAGTGAGTGAGATAAGGGCACTGATTATCATACCCATTAGACAGATGAAGAAACTGAGTAACAGAGAGGCTAAGTAACTTTCCAAGGCCTCACGGTTAGTTAGTGTCAGAGACAGGGCTTGAACTCAGGCCCTTCTAGCCAAGACCCTGCACTGAGGGGAAGTAGGCCTGGCCTGACTGCCCTTTTTCCTTCCTGCCCTCCCAGAGACCTCCAGGAGACCTCCGTGCTGTCCAACCTCAAGACCAGATTTGAGCAGAACCTCATTTACGTGAGTCCTGGGGAGGCTCGGCCCTGGGCTCCGGGCTGCCAGGCAGCTGCCTCCCTGTCTCCTGGGTCCTCAGCAGGAAACACCGATCTCTCCTGCATGGCCCCAGACTTGTGGCCTCTGGTTTCCACTCTGAGGTTTCTACTTTTTGAGCATAACCTACTGGAACCTGGAGCTCTGAAACCCAAGGTCCTAAACTGCACCCTAGAGTGGCAGCTGCCAGGACAGAGACCTGGAGACAGGGAGCCCAACAGAGAATGCTTCCAGAGTCCTTGAATCCACAGACCTGGGCCCCAGGAGCGGGCGGCCAAAGGGAGGAAAGGAGCCACTGGCCGCAGAATGACAGACGGAGGCCCAGAACCACAGTGCAGGTGGCAGAGTTACCTGGCAGGGCTCTGATCACTTCAAAATCCGCTGCCCTCCAGTCACCTCCCCACTCTAGGAGGTGGAGGTTTGCCCTCACGATGAGGCAGGGGCTCCTGGAGCCTGGCCCTGACTGTGCGTGAAGGAAGCACGCAGCAGCTGATGTCGCCCCCTTCACAGAATCATGGCTATGGGGCTTTCCTTACTCCCAAACCCTCCCAGCCTCGGCCAGCACAGTGCTTGAAATCCTACTACCAGAGCAGACAACCCACCAAACTGTTAGAGGCCCAAAGTTCGGACACTGAGGCCAGGCAGCCAGACGCCTGTCCCCAGGGAATCAGGGGCCCAGGCTGCCAGGACAGGGGAGGGACACTCAGGGTTGGGAGAAGTCATGGCACTGAGGCCACCACTGTCTGCAAGACAGACGTACATCGGCAGCATCCTGGTGTCGGTGAACCCGTACCAGATGTTCGGAATCTACGGGCTGGAGCAGGTGCAGCAGTACAGCGGGCGGGCCCTGGGAGAGAACCCGCCGTGAGTATATGCTGAGCAGTCCTGGGCTCTCCTGGGTCTCTGTCTGAGCTTGGTGAGTCCCTGGCTGCCCCTCAGCCATGGGTCAGGGCTGGTGGCAGTTGGCAGCCCACCTGCTCAGCCCAACAATATTTCCCCAAGCCTGGCCACAGCTCCTACTGAGGTGGAGGCCACTGTGGCCCTGAGTAGGGAATGCTTCCCCAAGGGTGGGGGTGGAGCGGGATTGGCTGCTTGGCTGGACAAGATGCCCCCACCCTTGCACCTGCCCTCTGGAAGGTTTGGAAGCACAGAAGGCAGGGGTCCACCACAGTGTCCCCTGTGGCCTGTCTCTCTAGGCACCTCTTTGCAATTGCGAACCTTGCCTTCGCCAAAATGCTTGATGCCAAACAGAACCAGTGCATAATCATCAGGTGAGCCACATAATTCTATCAGGGGAGCAGCCGGTGAGGCTGAGGACCTTTGCGCACATGGAGGGGGATATAGGGAGGGTCCTCAGGCAACAGGTCTGCACCAGACAGACCTGGGGAAACCACATGGCTTCTGGAGCCTGCCAGCCTGCCTCTTGCCTTGTGGTGGGAGTCAGGGAGCCACAGCAGGCAATGGCCTGGTTGAAGCTCACTCTGCCCCTTTGCCTGGACAGTGGAGAGAGCGGCTCTGGAAAAACTGAGGCCACCAAACTGATTCTGCGCTACCTGGCCACCGTAAACCAAAAACGGGGCATCATGCAGCAGGTAAGTCTGTCTGTCTGCCCAGGGTTCTCAGCTGAGCAGCCCCTGTGCTCCCCCAGAGCCCAGGCTTCTTGGCCCTACTTGGAAGTTGGGCATTTCGGCCCAGATTTATACTGAGAGTGCTCTTGGGGCCTGGGGCTCTCTCTGCCCTCCCAGGGAACCTCTGTGGGGGGCCCTCCTGCCTGCATCCAGCAGCTCCAGGTTCTAGCCTTCCGGGGCCTGGCTAGAGTAGAGGTCACAGGGACAAGGGGCATCCCTCTACTCCCCAACCTGGTTTCACCTTCCTGGCTATGGCTCCCAGCAGGTTGTGGAAGAGGCAGGAGAGGACTGAATGTGGGGAGGCCTAGGGGGGTAGTTAGCAGACACTGGGATGCTGAGGAGGCCCAGCCAGAGTCTGCAGGATTGGAGGTCTGCCCCGAGTGCAAGACCTCTGAACCTGAGAATGGTCGAGGTTTCCCGAGGACCCACTCTGTGCTGGGCCTGAGCTGGGCTCCAGGGCAGCAGGCAGCAGAGACAGACTATTTAGCGGAGGAGACAGAAAAACAACACACAAGTGAATTATGTGCATGTGAAAAGGTGGTGAGTTGTGGAGAAAAGAGGGGGGAGGAGGGTGTTTTGGGGGAAGTCCTGCTGAAAGGCAAGGGAGCACCAAGGACACCTGGGGGATAGCACATAGGCAGAGGGGACCGCAAGCACACAGGCACTGGGGTGCAAACAGGTCTGGAACACTCAAGGAACATCAGAGTGGCAGCATGGAGTCCAGGTGAGGGAGCGTGGTAGCTCAGGCCAAGGAAGTAGACCCCAGAGCAGTTCAGAGGCCAGCCAGCAGCCTCCTGAGGGACCAGACAAGGTTGTAAGAGAGGGGGAGGGTCCAAGGGTAATCCCAGGCATCAGGCGTGAGCCACCCAAAGCTTGGGGCTGCTGCCAGCCAGCCGGGTACCCTGGGCTGCAGAGAGAAGGCAATGGTGCCCTCGAGATCTGCCGGGCATCCAGAAAGAGGAGCTGTGTATGCACCCTGAGCCTGGAGGTCAGGGAAGGTGGGGCTGGAGATAAAGGTCCGTCTGCCTAGAACCTGACTCAGACTTCCTGCCCTGGCCAGTGAAGGCTTATAAGTGGCCACGGTGACCCAGACCATGGTGATCTCAGCAGGTGATCTTGGGGACATTGGGCAGAGGCTGCTCAGCCCTGGGAGTCAGGTCAGCCCAGGCTCTTCGGTCAGCAGGGCTACATTTTGGTGGGCCCCTTATGATGCCGACCTTGGCTTGCTAGTCCCTCCCATCAGCCTGAGTCTCCTGGCCACCAGCCAGGCCATCCCTGTCCCTTGGCCCCAGGCAGGGTTTTCAAAACCTCTGTGAGTAGACTCCTGCAGGACCAGCCAAGTGGGCCAATGAGTGTGCACATGGAGCCTGCCTATGTGCAGGGCCTTCTTCAGCCGTGTCCCTCCAGGGCCCCATTCACGGTGGGTGCCCTGAGGCCTGGGAGGGAGTCAGCTTGCTCAGTGCCCCAAAGTGAGGGGCTAGAGGGGCCAAGATGGGAAGTTCAGGGCCGAGCACTCTCTTGGCAGGGTGAGGGAGGGTGGTTGGCACGGTGGGACATGGCAGGCTGGCGAGCTCCCATGTGGGGCGCCCAGTGGCCGTGAGTGCATGCCTGCCTGCTAGGACGGCTGTTGGCTTGTTTTCTAGCCCTGCTCAGCCTGCTCGTGTAACCAGAGAGGCTGGATCTAGGGTCTCTTTTAGGCGTGGCTGGGTCTGAGGTCTTAAACGATGTCTCTTGTCCCTTGTATATGGGTATCACCCTCGTCCAGTCTCCCACTGGCCAGCAAGGTGGCGCCACAGAACCTGAGCCCACACCTCCCAACATGCTGGAAACAGTCTCAGGGCTCTCTCTCACCAGCTGGTTCTGGCCATGTGTCCTCACAGGGTCAAGGTTCCCCAGGATGGGGAGTGGCTGGAGTCTCTGCACCCAAACCACAGGCACCACCCCCCCTGGGGGCCGGGTTGTTGGCCCCACAGAGCCAGGTGTTCACCCACCTGACTCACCTGTTCCAGCCGCTGGCCCCTGGCCATGTACCCCAGCCCTGCTGTGGGCACTAGGAACGCAGAAGCAGCTGACTCTCCCTTGGGTGCCCTCAAGGGACTCCAAGACTAAGGGACCGTACAGACCACAGCCCAGGCAGATTCTAACCCACTGAGCAACCCCAGGCCAGCCCCTGCTCCTCTCCGGGCCTTAGCCTTCTCCTCTGTACAATGGTCCCAGTATTTCCTGGACTAACTTCAACTGCAGGAGTGACCAGATGGAGGGAACTGGCACCTTCCCCCAGGTAACAGGTATTATTTCTGCAAAGACTGGGGTTCCCCTGCATCTCCCTTAAGAATTTGTCCTGAGAAGATGAGTCAGCCTGAGAACACTGTATGCACAACTATGTACACAGTCGTCACAGGGTTGTGCTCTCACTTACAGACACGTTGCCTCTCCTCTCCGAGTCTCAGACTCCTGATCTGTACAATGGTGATATTAGGGCCTACTTTATAGGATTGATTGTTAACTATTAGGTCAAAGGATCCAGCGCATGGTAGTGCTTAATAAATGGGAGATGTGATTAGCTCTGCTCTGATAAAATAGATTTCACCTGTTTAGCAGGTATCTGTCCAGGGCCTCCTGTGCACCAAGTCCTGTGTAGATGCTGGGGCCCCAGCAGTGTGCAAAAAGACAGACTCCTGCCTGTGGAGGCTGACACGGTAGTGGAAGAGACAAGATACAAAGAAACCAGAGCATCTGCCAGTGGTGCTGAGGGCTACTGAGGGAGGGACTCCTGGTGCTCAGAGGCAGGCACCTGCCTGGCTGTCAAGGATGCCACCAGGAGGCTGTGGTGCTGGGCAGAGAGAGGCCGGTGGGGGCCGGGCCTCAGAGGGCCCTGCGAGGACTTGGCTTTGTGCCTGAGTGAGGCTGGAGGACGTGCCCTGTGCAGGTTTTCCAAGTGCCTCTGTAGGGACCCGAGGCAGGACCAGAGGCCTCCAGGCACCCTGGTTACCCATGTCTGGGAGGGCAGGGAGGGGACGACCTCCCCAGACCCTTCTGGGAGGTAGGCCCAGCAGACATCTGTGTCTGGAGCCACACTGCAGGCCCCGAGCCCAGACGCCTGTGGGTCTCTGAGGTTCCTGGCTTCACTCTTACCTGGTGGCTCTCCTGACCCCACAGAGGCCCAAAGGGTTCGGCCAGACCCTCAGTGGTCAGAGGGCCTGGTGTTGTGTGGGGAGAGGTGGTCAGTCCCACAGGGGACCTTCTGTCCTTTTTCTTCTCTCCTCTCTGCCTCTTGACTGTTCCTGAAGATAAAGGTATTTGGAGTGTGCTTGTGTGTGTGTACATGCCATGGCCCTGTTAGAGGCACATGGGTGCGTGCATGTGTGCACACTCCGTGTGGAGGTGGGGTTGGCAGCAGGCGGTGTCTAACCACCTGTCCTGGCTGGGTGCTGCCCTGTGTGAGGCTGGGCCTGTGAGTGGGGTAGCTGGGGTCTGCATGTAGGGTGGGGCTGCATGTGGTGGAGGGAGCCCACCTCTGATTGCCCCTCATGAAGGAGGTCCTTGGGGAGGTCTGTGTCTGGGAACACCTGGGGTGGCCCTCGCCAGGCTCCCCACCCTGGGCCCCCAGAATAGTTTCTGCATCTTCTCGCGGGGCCCAGATCCTGGAGGCCACGCCCCTCTTGGAATCCTTCGGCAATGCCAAAACCGTCAGGAATGACAACTCCAGCCGCTTCGGGAAGTTTGTGGAGATCTTTCTGGAGGGGTGAGTGGGACAGTGGAGGGGCCCAGAAACCCAGCTATGCGTGCCACATCCTGGCACAGCCCTCAGTGCTCACACCAGCCCCATCGCCCTGTCCACCAACTCCCCGGGCTCAAGCTGACCCTGCCCCCCCACCCCAGGGGCGTGATCGCCGGTGCCATAACCTCCCAGTACCTGCTGGAGAAATCCAGGATTGTGTTCCAGGTGGGCCGGGCCCTCCACGGACTTGTGTGTCGGGACAAGGGAGGGGTCGAAGGGGTGTGTGTAGTAACTCAGAGCCTGGTACCTGGCTAGGCTGGGTAAAGGTTGAATTAATGAACAAATACATGTGCAAGTATGAGCTGTGACAAAATCCCCTCCCCCACGCCCGACAGCCACATGGGCTCTTCCCAGTCCCTGAGGCCCGGCAGGCATGGCCCTGCCTCAGGACCTTTGCACTTACTACTCTTTCTACCTGGAGCACTCTCCCCCAGACACCTGTATGGCCAAACTCCTCACCTCCTTCAGGTCTTCCCTGAAATTTCACCCACTCAGGGAAGCTGTCTTGTTGAAAAATGAACTCCCCATCCCCTTCACTGCTTTATTTCTTCCCAGAGCACCTCTCACCACCTGACATATTTTAAGTTTTAACCAGGGAATGGCTGACTGTCTGTCTCCCTGGCTGGCAGGTGAGCTCCATGAGGCCAGGGCCTCTGTCTGCCTTGCTCCCTGCTGTATCTCAAAGGCCTGAAGCAGGGCCGGGCCCATGGTGGGGGCTCAGCCACCCTGGCTAAACAAACTGTCAGGGCGCATGTGTCTGCCATATGACACACGTGTGCATGAGCGTGTGGAACTGGTGCACATGGAGTAGAACCACCTTTTCTTAATTCTCCAAAAAAAATTAAACCCTGCCCAGAGCACCCTCCCCACCACCTTACCAGGGCCTCTCCACCACCCTCTCCCCACCCACAGCCAGAACCAGGCTGGGGCTCCTCCTGCACACAGGTGCCAGGTCTCCCCTGCAGCCCTGTGCACGTGTTTACATTTGTGGGCACACCTTGGCCTGTACGTGTCTGCGGGTCACGTAAGCGGGCAGCTCCCCTCTCTGCACCCACCCACCCACCTCCTCTGCAGGCCAAAAACGAGAGGAACTACCACATCTTCTATGAGCTGCTGGCCGGGCTGCCTGCCCAGCTCCGGCAGGCCTTCAGCCTGCAGGAGGCTGAGACCTACTACTACCTGAACCAGGTGAGAGAACCAGCAGGCATCTGAGGGTTCCTAGGCCTGGTCCCCCTCTACCCCTTCACCCCAGTGGGCTGAGAGAGCCAAGTCGTGGTGTCTTGATGGCCAGCAAAGATGATGGAAGTTTGGGAGGGCAAGTTGGGACTTGAGGTGTCTCATCATGGCATGGACAGGGGTTCAGATCCAGGGTAGAGGAGGCCTACTCAATTCTTCATTTTCCTGGACCCTGGAACAGAACCAAGCAGCCTAGAGCTACTACACTTCCCTCTAGGGCCTCAGTTTCCTCATCTGTAAAATGAGGCAGCACTGCCCACTTCGCAGGAATGTGGTGAGGATTAAAGAGAGGAAGCTACCCAAAGCTCCCAGCACAGGCTCTGCGCACCAGGCTCTGCCCCCCGTGGGAGGGCAATGAGTCTGAGTGTCAGGCTTGGGCCTTGTAGGACGGGGCAGAGCAGGGGCCTTAGGGGTAGCCCGTCCCCCCTGGACCCTGACCCCTGGCCCTGCCCTTGCCTAGGGTGGGAATTGTGAGATCTCAGGGAAGAGCGATGCGGACGACTTCCGCCGGCTCCTGGCCGCCATGGAGGCCCTGGGCTTCAGCGGGGAGGACCAGGACAGCATCTTCCGAATCCTGGCCTCCATCCTGCACCTGGGCAACGTCTACTTTGAGAAGTATGAGGTGAGAGACCAGCACAACCTGCCCCGTGGCCCAGACACTCTGGGGACACTGGCGCCTTTTCAGAGGCCTAGGAACCATCGGTATTTGCCTTTCAGTTTACGCCACACACACGTCATTGGTTCTTTTTCCCCCACTTTGGGGTGGCTCATTTTTTTCTTATTGATGTATGAGGTCTCTTTACTTATGCTAAGGAAGTTAGCCCTTAGTCTTTGACATGAATTGCAAATGTTTTCTGGTGGATCATTTACATTTTGACTCTATTTACAGGTCTTTTGGTATTTGGGTTTTTTTGTTTGTTTTCACCATGCAGCTTTTTAAAATTATTTTCAGGCATTTCATTCATCCATCTTATATAAATTTTAGACTACTTATTATTATTCAAGAGACCTTTCTAAAATTATAACAACTTTCCCCCATAATTTTTTCAAGAATCCAATTTCTTTTTTTCAGGCAGTTACTCAATTATACTAATCCCCCTACCTGATTTCTGATGGTTCTGAATGATGGTTGCTTCATATTCCAGTTGTAATTTTGATGCAGTTGTGCAAAGAGGCGAGCCGTACCTGCCTACGCCACCGTCTCGACTGGCAGTCTAACCCCCCCCACTTGAGAAATGCATATTTGTCATGTACTAACTTCCTACGTATATTTATGCCTAATTCCAGACTTTCTATGGTGCTTCATTAATCTATTTACATACCATGTGTCTATTATCTGTTTTAATTACTGTAACTTTGTAATATGTTTTCCCATCTCCTAGGTCCCCCTGCACTCCTATTTCAGAACTTCCCCTGGCCCTTCTAGCTTGCTTATATTTTTTTCTATGAACTTTAATGAACTATAGAAATGATCCCTGAAAGTATAGTCTTTTTTTTTTTCTGTGAACTTTAAAATCAGCTCATGTGGCGGGCAACATAGTCCTGCTGGTATTTTTACGTAGACAGACGCACAGGAGGTGGCCTCGGTGGTGAGCGCCCGGGAAATCCAGGCTGTGGCAGAGCTGCTGCAGATCTCCCCTGAGGGCCTGCAGAAGGCCATCACCTTCAAAGTGACCGTGAGTTTCTGGGCACCGGAGATTTCACAGAACCGCTTTGTGTCCCATCCTGTGGGGGCTCTCTCTCCCCCTTTCTTCCCTGTCCTACCCATCTTCTAGGGAGGGGCGCCTCAGGCTCCAAAGGCATTAGGTGCTCAATCTCCAGGTCTTTGCAGCGGCTGCTCCTTCTGTCAGGAATGTTCTTTCCTTTCCACCCCTATTCCTCCTTTAAGACCCAACACAGGTATCTCCACCTACAGGAGGCTGTCCCTGACCCCTGGCTGGGTCACTGCCTCCTCTGGCCTTCCACAGCCCCTGGCCCTTCTTCCCTTCACAAGGCTGACCTCATGCCTATTGGTGGTGTCCGCTCATGCCTCTGTCTCCCCTATTAGACTAGTGGCCCCCACCCCCACTGGCCTAGCCAGGGAGAAGGTGGGACAAGGGTGTCCTGTTCCACCCTGGTTGACTGTGTGCGTCAGACCGGTCACACCAGCTCCCTTCCCCACTCCCCCAGTCCTCTGGGGATTTCCTGGAGGTGGTGGCCAGCCTGCTGTCACTCAGGGGCCACATCCCTCCCCAGGAGACAATACGGGAGAAGATCTTCACCCCACTGACTGTGGAAAGTGCTGTGGATGCCAGGTGAGGCTGCACTCCTCCCAACCTGAGCCGTTGATGCTTCACTCCCCACGGTGCCCACCCACCCCAACACCCCTCTGCTCCAGGGATGCCATCGCCAAGGTCTTGTACGCACTGCTGTTTGGATGGCTCATTACCAGGGTCAACGCACTGGTGTCCCCACAGCAGGACACGCTGTCCATCGCCATCTTGGATATCTATGGCTTCGAGGTGGGGCTTCATGGCTGGGTGAGGGGCCTGGAACATAAAGCTTCATCTCCCCCCTCTCTGCCTATAGCACAGCCATCAGGGCCCCCTCCCTTATTATTATCTCTCTTGTCTGCTACCATCTCCTTCACTCACCCACAGGCCATCCCTGAGGCCTCTGGGTGCCAAGCCCTGTGCTGGGCAGCAGGAGGGACCCTGGAAAGGACCAGCCCTAGGCTCTGCCCTTGGGAAGGTTCCAGAAGGGTCTGGGTGGACATGGGGGACATACATTGACAAACACGTGGCAGAGCCACAACAGAGTCAGCCTGGCACTGGAGGAGCCTAGAGAAAACCCTTAGCTGGGCAGGGGTCAGGGAAGGCTTCTTAGCACAGGAGATATCCCTGAGCTCCTCCTTAGGAACCAGTAGCGGTGGAGGGAAGAGCCTGTGTGAGTGCTGAGTGGTGGGGTGGGGACTGGCATCTCGGGGGCTGAACATCGTGTGTAGGGCTGGCGACGTGCCGAGTGCATGATGGGTGAGAGGCAAGGCAAGGTCATAGCAATAAAAGGGACAGCTAGTATTCACAGGGCACCTGTTATGTGTTAATACTTTACTCTGAATACTTTATGTTCATTAATTCACGTAATCCTCACAACCACCTCATAAAGTGGTATGGTCATTATCCCTGTTTTACAGATGGGGAAACTGAGGTATGGAGGGCTTGTCTAAGGTCACATAGTTAGAAAGATTGCAACCCTGGCGGAAGGTTCCAGAGCCTGGGCCCACCACCTAAGCTACCTCTCACCGAGGCCTAGACTGCCAGGCTCACACCTGCATGTAGTGGGAGCCATAGAGGCTTCTGAGCAGCGGGCCTGTGACCAGGGCTCCAGCAGTCAGAAGCTGTGGCAGTGGAAGGCAGGGTGGGCACTGAGCCTGAGCTGAGGGGTGGGGGAGGACAGGGCCCTGGGGGAGGTGCAGGTGGGCTGCTGCCAGAGAGGGACCAGGCCCAGGCTCCCCACCCGCCTGGCAGGACCTGAGCTTCAACAGTTTCGAGCAGCTGTGCATCAACTATGCGAACGAGAACCTTCAGTACCTTTTCAACAAGATCGTCTTCCAGGAGGAGCAGGTGTGCAGGGCCCCTGCATGCTGCCGTCCCCGTCCCCACTGGCCACCTGGGTGCAGACGCACTGGTCCTTTAAGGAGGAATCCGTAGACTGAGTGGAGGGAAAGCCACACATGGGAAGAATGTGTCCTGGAGGGGAAGGTGCTGGGGTGAGGAGCCCAGAGAAGAGCCTCTGGGGGTCCTTTCCGCCCTCTACAAGGCTGTCCCAGTGAGGGGAGGAGAGGGGCCAAGAGAGGGTTCATGTTGCCCTGCTGGGGAGTGAGCCCCCTGTGCTAGGAGGTATGCAGGCGGAGGTGCCCCTGCCTGCCCCTTCAGATTGACTCAGCCTAGGAGGCAGGACTAGGAGGCTGAGCCCCACTGCCTGCAGGAGGAGTATGTCCGTGAACAGATCAACTGGCGGGAGATCACCTTCGCTGACAATCAGCCCTGCATCAACCTCATCTCTCTGAAGCCTTATGGCATCCTGCGCATCCTTGATGACCAGTGTTGCTTTCCCCAGGTGAGCCGTGGGAAAGCAACACTGTGTGAGACTGCAGGTTGCTCATCAACTGCGAGCCCCGTGGCCTCATCAGGCCTGAGTCCTACCTTTCTCTCTGCTCTGGCCTGGGATGGGGGCTGAGGACAACCAACCTGCCACTCACAACCTGAGGTGATTGAGGCTGGGTAGGGCTGCGGGTGTCCAGACAAGGGGAGTCAGAAGGCTTCCTGGAGGAGGTGACTTTGGGGTTGGGCTTCCAATTCTGATTGGAAAACACAAGGGTGGGACAGTGTTATGGGCAATGGGACTAGACAGTGCAGAGGCAGCTGGGAGCTAATCAGACACACCTGTCTTCAGGGGCCCACTTAGGCCTCCCCACCCAGGGCAGTGGGCAGCCAGGGAGGCTGTGACTTGGTCTTCCTCCCCAGTGTTCACTGGGGATCAGTCAGAGCTGGGGAATTGGCCACTAGGCCAGGAGCGAGGTGCGCAGACCCCTGCCCACCCACCGAACCCTGCCTGCCCCAGGCCACAGACCACACGTTCCTGCAGAAGTGCCACTACCACCATGGCGCCAACCCGCTCTACTCCAAGCCCAAGATGCCTCTGCCTGAGTTCACCATCAAGCACTACGCTGGCAAAGTCACCTACCAGGTGAGACCCAGGACTGCCCTCACAGCCTCCAGCACCAGTTTCCTGCTGTTGGAGACACAGAAGCACAGCCTGGGCTCCACACACGCCCACCTGGTTCCAGTCCTGGCCCTGCTGATCCTCAGCTGTGTGACCTTGGGCAAATCGCTTGACCTCTCTGGGCCTCAGTTTCCTCATCTGGGAATTGGGGATGATAACATGTAGTGGCCATCTCTTGGGTGTGAGGAGTCTAGGGCCAAGGCGGGTTTGATAAAGGGTAGCTATTGTCAAAGCGATGTCACTGGGGCCACTCTCATTGCTGATATTGCAGGCACACTCCTGCCCTGGTATATCTCAGGCCAGGGTTGTAAGCCTCTGTCCTCATCGGGGCCTCCTTTTCCTCATCTGCCCGACGGGCATAGGACAGTGCCAAGACCTGCACCCATCCTGTGAAGGGCTAGTGCCCCCTCCCCTGGGAGTGCAGAGGACAGTGGGGACAGGATGGGGTACCATAGCAGGGGAAGGGTCCCTTCCCTCCTAGCACAGACAGGGAGACAGGCCTGGAGGTGCAGGGCCAGGACCACCCCAGGGCTGCAGGGAGGAAGGGAAGAAGACAGGAGTGGGCAGACTGGTGCACACTGGGGCAGGTTAGCCCTCCACCCTGTCCCCCAGGCTATAGTTGGGGAGGGGGTGTCCCAGCCCCAGCCGCTCTGCCATTTCCCCTTTCCAGGTGCACAAGTTCCTGGACAAGAACCATGACCAGGTGCGCCAGGATGTGCTGGACCTGTTCATTCGAAGCCGGACACGAGTGAGCAAGCCTCACTTCTCCCTGCTCTGGCCCTGCCCCAAGCACCCAACCCACATTCAAGCCCCTGTCCCAATCTGAGAAATGAGGATGTACCCTAGCCGGCCCCTGACCTCATCCCAACCCTGACCCTATACCTTCCACCCCCCAGCCTTGCCTTGCTGTGTAGTTTCTCTCATTCCTGGCACCACCCATAAAGGGCCATGCCCCTGGCTGGCCCCAGTGGATTGCCCCATCTCTCCCATCCTGGCCACGCCCACCCAGCCTGGGCCCACCCCCCCTTTCACTCCTTGAGTGGGTTCTCTCCTTGGTATTCTCTGCCACTTCCCCCTCCTCTGGGCCTCCATTTCCTCCTCTGTCAAATGGGCACCCTCCTGCTGAGGTCACTGCCAGCATTCATGGCCTTATGTGTAACAGGCCACCTCAGACCCAGGCACAGTCAGTGCCTGCATGTTCCCCAGACAGGAGTCAGCCCAACCACAGGACAGGTTCGCAGGGCAGGGTGTGAGCACCCTGACTCGAGTCATGTGCCAGCCCGGGGGACAGCGGTCTTGCCGAGAGAGCAGGGGTCCCTCGGGTTAGTTTTCCGGCCATTCTCTGTGTGGGGACTCAACTCCCTTCACTCTCTCCCTCCCTCTCTCCCTCCCCCTTTCTCATGTTTCTGTCTCTGGGTCCTTCCCTCTCTGTCTGGGAACCTTGGCCACGCCCTGGGGCCTACTGCCCTCTCCCGCCCAGGTGGTGGCCCACCTCTTCTCCAGCCATGCCCCGCAGGCCACCCCCCAACGCCTGGGCAAGAGCAGCTCCGTCACCCGGCTCTACAAGGCTCACACAGTGGCAGCTAAGTTCCAGCAGTCGCTCCTGGATCTGGTGGAGAAGATGGAGAGGTGGGAGGGGCCTAGCTCCCCTAGGACCCTCAGGGGGTGAGCACTTTCCTTCTCGGGGGGGCCTCATACTGCTTTCCTCCCACCCTTGCCCAGGTGTAACCCCTTGTTTGTGCGCTGCCTGAAGCCCAATCACAAGAAGGTATGTGATGGCTGAAGAGGTCCCCGGGAGGGTCTGCTCCTCTTCCCCATGCTGTATGACCTTGGGCAAGTGGCCTTGCCTCTCCGGCCCTCCATCTGCCCAGCCCACCAAGGGAATATTTGCCTTCCATGGCACCCTTTGCCCATGGTTGGTTTGCGTGCAGACCTCTCTTCGGGCCCTCTCCACAGGAGCCAGGCCTCTTCGAGACCGACGTGGTAATGGCACAGCTACGCTATTCGGGGGTGCTGGAGACAGTGCGGATCCGCAAGGAGGGCTTCCCAGTGCGGCTGCCTTTCCAGGCATTCGTAGACAGGTGCCTCAGTCGCAGTGGTTCCTTCACCCCGCAGAGCCTGCCCTCCCTGGCCCGTCTGTGTCCCAGGAATGCACAGCCCAGGCGGCAAGGGCTTGCCGCGCACAGTGCCTTGGGCTGTGTGCTGCATGGGGCCACCACAGGCTAGCTGTGGTGTGGTGTATGTTGTTACTGTTTTCCATTTTTCCATAGTCTGACTATGTGTTGATTCCAAAAAGGGGCAATTTTAATAGTTATTATGACACATTTCCAGCAGATGGCAGTAAGGTGCCTTAATCTACTGAAACCTGACATTGAGACAGAGTTTTGAGGGCAGAATGCCTTTTTCTGATTAGAAGACATTGAGTGAACCATTGTTGGGCCCTGGGCCTCTTGGATACGGGGGATAGGGGTGGTGACTTGGTGATCTAGCGGGCAACTGGCATAGTAGGTCCCATAGCTGAGGCTGGTTTGGGCCCCTGCAGGTACCGCTGTCTAGTGCCCCTCGAGCACAAACTGCCAGCCACTGGGGACATGTGCGTGTCGGTGCTGAGCCGCCTGTGCACAGTCATGCCAAATATGTACCGCGTGGGCATCAGCAAGGTGAGTCCCACCCCACACTCAGCCCTGGAGGCCCCAAGTTCAGGGGCTCCAAAAATGGAGCCGGTGGAATCAGAAATGCCCAAACTAGAGATTACTGCCCTAGGGGCCGTCTAGTTGAGCTCCGTAAATGGAATGCTAATCCCACCGCCAGACCTCTGCTCAGGCCGTTCCCAGTGCCTGACGCGCCTGCACCCTTTCTTCCATCTCCGCAAACCCATCCCGCCCTCCCCCGGCTCCAGGAGGCTGCCCTATCAGTTCTATCTCCGTGGACTTGTCCTGAGTCCGGTCACCTGGCCCTTCCCTGCCTAAGTACTTGCCTCCTACTCTCAGCTCTTCCTTAAGGAACATCTGCACCAGCTGTTGGAGAGCATGAGGGGGCACGTCCTGAATCTGGCAGCCCTCACCCTGCAGCGCTGCCTTCGTGGCTTTTTTATCAAACGGCGTTTCTGCTCCTTGCGCCAAAAGATCATCATGCTGCAGAGTCGAGCCCGAGGCTACCTGGCCAGGTGCAGCCCAGATAGCACAGGACTCTCTGGGGCCCTACAGCCAGGCTTGGGGGAGGCTGTACTTGGACTTAGGTAGTAAGGTCCCTGGTCTGGGAGGTATGCAAGCTGGGAGTGGGAGTTTCTGCTGGCAGGATGACCAGATTCTCTGTGTCTCTGTTTTTGGATGTCCTTCCATCCCACCCCCTGGCCCTTGTGACTGGTGGGTGGGAATCCAGTCAGCCAGGAAGGGCCCTGCCCTGCACTCGTAGGACCCTGGGATTCCAACCTAATGAGAAGCACTGTTCCCAGTGATTGAACCCAGGCTCTACCACTCAATTTGCTGTAGGGCCTTAGCCCAGTCCTTTCCCCTTGGAGCTCTGGTTTTCCTTAGTGTCTAAGGGTCCCTGAACAAAGTATGGCACCCAGGCCAAGCTAGCACAAGTGTCTCTGCCCCTTGTTCACCCACAACCCGAACCCCTAAGCTCCCCCACCAAGACACTCCTTTATTCCCTATCCTCAGGCAACGGTATCAGCAGATGAGAAAGAGTCTGGTGAAGTTCCAGTCCCTTGTGAGCACCTACATGAGCCACCGGCGACTCCTCAAGGTGCAGGCCTCTCCCTCACCCTTCTCCCAGGAGCCAGGTCTGTCCTGCCTGGGTCCAGGGAGGAGACACTTAGGTCCAGGAGGAGACTGTCTTGGGTTCGAATCCCTGCTCTGCCATCACTAGCAGTGTGGCCTCAGCCCCTCTCCAGCTTGCCTTCCCTCTTCCCCTGAGGGCTGTGGAAAGGGCTGAATGAATATTGTGCAGGAAGGGTTTGGCCTGCTGCTGGGCTCTCAGGGGGTTCTTCAGTGATTGGGTGCGATTAGAATTTAGCAACTGGGCCAACCTGAATACGGTTTGGTTCTTACCTTGATGCCAGTCTCGGCCCATTGTCATGTAAACCAACACCAGGAAAACAAACTTAATCACCTGTGGCTTTTCCCAAAGGTTCTGTGGAGCTCCAGGGCCTCCCTCCCTCTCTCCAGTGTCACTCCTTCTGCCCCTCGCCTGGGTCTCTCTCTTGCTCTGTTGTTCTCTCTTCCCTCCCTGTTGCTCTGGCCACACCTCTGCCTCCCTCCATCTGTGAGGTGGGCCAGTCACCTCCAGAAATCAGGTCAGCTGACCCTCTTGTTTCTCATGCTGGCTGCCTAGTCTGAGCTGGCTGGCCTGACCCTGGTTTGCAGCCTGCCATGGCCTCTGCCCACCATTCCCTGCCTTGACCGTCTGCTCTTCTGCAGCTAAGGGCAGAGCGGAGGCTCCGGGTGGAGCAGGTGCGCCAACGGGAGCAGGAGGTGGGTGCGGGGGTCCGGGTGGCAGCAGGGAACAGGAAGGGAGGACAGCAGGTCGGAGGTGTGGCAGGCCTGTCCTCTCACCACGGGCTCTTCCTCCAGGAGCTGAGCAAGAGGGAGGTGGTAGCTGTGGGACACCTGGAGGTGCCAGCAGAGCTGGCTGGGCTCTTGCAAGCAGTGGCAGGTATGTCAGTGCTGGACGGTGTGGTGAGAGTGGGCACAGGTGGGCGAGGGAGCCAGGCATCTCATGCCCTCCACTCTCCACAGGCCTCAGGCCAGCCCAGGTACCCCGGGTGGCCCCTGTGCGGACTCCACGGCTCCAGGCTGAGCCCCGTGTCACACTGCCCCTGGATATCAACAACTACCCCATGGCCAAGTTTGTCCGGTGCCACTTCAAGGTAAGGGCTGGCACAGGCCCAAGCAGCCCTGGCCAGTGGGCATGGGCCAGTTAGAACCGTTGCTGTCTTTAGCCTGGGAGAGGTTTCTGTCTGTGCCCTGTGGGATCAGGTAGGAGCCCTCATGAGGGGCTGGGGGCTCAGTGGAGCCCCCTGGATAGCAGTGGAGGGCCCTCAGGGGTTCGGCACGTGGCTTTTTGCCAACCAGTATGGAAACATGTCAGAAATTTAACAGTCATTGGAGCCATAGTTCATCATCCCTGCTGCAACCTTCTGCCCTCCAGAAAGGGCCCAAACCAGGGCCCAGACTGCCTCTACCATTGACTCGTGGAGGGCCAGTGTCTGCCCCCCTCCAAGCCTCAGTTGCCCCATACACACACTGGGGAGAGGAGCTCTCGCCCCCTAGGCTCTCGGGTTCCCACCTGGCACAGAGCAGTGGATCCAGATGAGCCTGGCAGTCCTGGCTCTGTCCCCACCGTCTGCCCTGTGCCCTCAGGAGCCTGCCTTTGGGATGCTGACTGTGCCCCTGCGGATGCCGCTCACTGAGCTGCCAGTAGAGCACCATGCAGAAGCTGTGAGCATCTTTAAGCTGGTATGGGTCTGTCTGAACAGCCTTTGAATTTGTAGCCCCTGTGCCTGAGGCCAAGCCATGAGGCTCCTCGCCCTGCCCTTCTGGGCCATTCACTCTCCAAAGCCACCAGCCAAGCCCTCTCCCTTGTCAGGGTGTTGGCCTCCTCCCTGGGCTGAGATCTGGGGACCCGGGGCATGCCTCCTCCCAGCCATCTTCCTGGCAGAAAGGCTGCCTCTCTGGACATCCCCAGGAACACCGAGAATAGACCCAGGTTCTCTCCTCAAGGGCTTTCTGGTCTGAAAGGGGCAGCAGAGCACATCTGACTAGTGATCACCAGCTCAGACAGAGGGAGGCCCCCATCTGGCCCCAGGCAGGGTCAGAGAGCTTCCCGGAGGAGGGCTTTTGAGCTGGAGTCAAAGGAGGAGTCAGACTCTCCCTGCCACGGCAGGTGAAGAAGGCAGAGAGAAGAGGAAATCGATGTGGTTAGAACAGAGAATTAGAGCAAAGGCGAAAGGGGTTAGGAGGCCTTGACTGACAAACCTGGAGCTCAGATTTCATCCCAAGGGCCTTATGGAGCCAAGGATCATGCTTTCACAGGAGGGATGTGGTCTGATATGTGGCTCCTGTGGGATCTAAACGCAGGAAGTGAGGAGCCTGCTGGAGGCTGGGGAGCAGGGCGGGGCTGGGGCTGTGTGGGAGCTATAGAAGGTCATGAACAGGAACGACTGTGCATGTGCATATTGGGTCTTGACTTTTTCCCATGGCTGGGGTGAACTCTCTGGTCATTTGGTGTAGGGTATAACTATATTTTAACATGAGGGACTTTTATATGGGCAGGGGGACCACATGCGAAGGACAAGAGAGGGATGCATGTTGGGGTAGGGACCTAGCAGGAACAGGTTGCCGAGAGGCCCAGGAGAGTCTGTCTGTGGCCCAGATCCTGCGTTTCATGGGTGACCCCCACCTGCGTGGTGCCCAAGAGCACGTCTTCGGGAACTACATTGTGCAGAAAGGTCTAGCAGCGCCCGAGCTGCGGGATGAGATCCTCGCACAACTGGCCAACCAGGTGTGGCACAACCCCAATGCCTACAACGCCGAGCGGGGCTGGCTCTTGCTGGCTGCCTGCCTCAGCGGCTTCGCACCGTCCTCGCGCCTCAACAAGTACCTGCTCAAGTGAGTAGACCTGGTGGGGCTGGGATGAGGACGGTAACATTGGTATGAGGCCAGGCCAGGAGTGAGGTCTCTGTGCATGGAAGCTCAAGCACGGGGGCCAGTCAGGGGCTGCTCTCTGTCTGCACTGGACTCACTCTGGAGGGTAGGAGTTGGGGGAGACTGGGTACAGGACTTCTAGAACTCAGTGGGTGGCAAAGCTAGGCTGTGGGGAATTGGAATTGAAGCACTGACCTCTCACGTCATAGGGATGTCATGGGATGGTTAGAAGTATAGATTCAGACAGTCTTTGTTTGAGTCCCAGCTCCACCACATCAGAGCTGTGCCACCTTCAGCAAGTTACTTCACCTCTCGGAGCCTCAGTTTCCTCGGTCTGAAATGGGGATAATAAGAGGACCTACTCCATAGGCTGGGTGAGGATAGACGTGAGGTGCCTAGAGCGGACACGGGTGTGTGGCAAGTGTCATGTGAGGATGCACCGTTGACATCCTGAGGAGGAGGAGGAGGAAGAAGTCACCCTACTGGGCGATAAGGGTGACTGGCAAGGAAAAGAGCTCAAGCAGGCCCTGAGTGTGAAGTCCAGCTGTGACACTCACCTGCTGTGAGGCCTGGGGCATGTCACCACTCCTCTCTGAACTGCTTTCCTTACCTACAAGTATGGATGGTGACAGGACCCACCGTACAGGGTAGCTGTGAGCTACAGGGTATACAGAGGTTCACCCAGGCCAGGCGCAGTGGGTAGGCTGCTCACTGGCTGGTCTTCTGAATCTATGGCCATAGGATGGGGCCACATGCCTATCCAGGCTTCCTGTGGGCATAGCTCCAGGTCCCCTCTTGTAGCCATTGTGGTCCTGTGCCATGGCTGCCCCTGGCCAGCACCCCAGCTGTTGGGAGGGGGCAGGGGGCCAGGTGTGAGGAACGCTGCTACCAGCAGGGGTGAGGCTCATTGGTCCTGGGCCAACTTGAACCCTCGCAGCCTTCTGCAGGTGAGAGCTGGGTGGCAGGTGCAGAGAGGGCAGGCCCCTAGCCGGGGTTGCCTGGTGAAAGTGGGGACAGAGTGCTCCAGAGCCCCATTTCCTGCCCTTGTGGTGCTGCAGAGCCCACCCTATCAGGGACATTTTGCTCCAACAAGCTCAGATGCAGCATCCTGGAACCGCACTGGCCTATCCTTGGGCTTCTGTGCTGGTTTGAAATACCTCTGGGCAGCCCAGTACCCTTCTTTTTCAGCCTAGCCTTAGAACTCTGGGCTAGCCTGGAGCCTTTTCGGCCTCCCCTTAAAGTTCTGGCCTGGCCTTGGCCTCCCTTAAACTAGCCTCAGGACCTTCCCCCACCCTGGGCTAGCCTCAGGTCCTTCTTCACCCTGCCCTAACTCCTGCCTGCCAGGTTCGTGTCTGACCACGGGCGGAACGGCTTCCAGGCAGTGTGCCAGCAGCGCCTCATGCAGGCCATGGGCCGGGCCCAGCAGCAGGGCCCCAGGGCTGCACGGACCTTCCCTCCCACCCAGCTCGAGTGGGTCTCAGCCCAGGAGAAGGCCAGCATGGCTTTGGAAGTGGCCTGCTTCAATGGTGAGCCACCTTGTCCTACCCTCTTACCCCTCTCAGGGGCGGCAGCTGCAGTCAGCAGGCCCTGGGGTCAGAAGGAGCCACAGGCAGTTCTAGAGCTGGGCAGAGGCCTGCTGGGTGTGGCCCTGGAAAGAGGCCTTTGAGTGGGTGTGGGGGGACCTGAAATGAGAGAGAGAGACTGGGGCAGAGAAGACGCAGCCCCAGGACCCTGGGCAGGAGTGAGAGGCCTAGGCGCAGGAAGCTGGCGGGGAGCAGCAGACCGGGTCCACCTGCAGATTTCCCAGGCTGAGCCCGGCACCTGCCCTTGCCCCAGGTGACCAGTTCTCCTGCCCAGTACACTCCTGGAGCATAGGGGAAGAGGTGGCTGGAGACATTCTGAGGCACAGGTTGGTTCCTAGAATACCCTGCCCAGCATGCCCTGTGCACCTTGGAAGGAGGGGAGGAGGCCAGATCCCCCAAAGGGCCCCATGGGGTCTGCTCTGGTCATGCTTGGGGTCTGACTCATATCCCAGAATCTCTCCAGGGGTACCTCTTGACTTCGTCCCTCATTGATGTCCCTTCATACGCTGTCACCAGGGGTCTGGCAGATGGCTGGCGGGGCTGGACAGTGGCCATGAAGAATGGGGTCCAGTGGGCAGAGCTGGCAGGCCACGACTACGTGCTGGACCTGGTGTCAGACCTGGAGCTGCTCAGGGACTTCCCACGACAGAAATCCTACTTCATTGTGGGTGCAGAAGGACCCGTGGCCAGCAGGGGAGGCCTAAGAGCGTAGGTGGCTACCTGGGCCCCCTCATACAGATGGCTGCTCTCTATACCAGACCGCCCTCTGGGTTGCTGGGAGAGGCTGAGTTCTGAACTTAAGCATCCAGGTCCTCAAGGAGGCAGGTCTACCAAAGGGCCCTGTCTTTGTAGGAGGACAATAGGAGGTGGAGGTCTGGGAGGTCTGCGTGTCTCCCTGGGGATCAGATGTTCCATGTTCTTCTTCCCCGCAGGGTGTTTGGGAACAGCTGGGACTCAGACGAGGATGCACCCACAAGGCCCCAGGCACAGAGGCGTGTGCCCAAAGTGGCTGACTCCAGGGGGTACTGCAGCCACCAGGAGGACAGTACAAATGGGGAGACTGAGGACCGGAAAGGGACAACAACCCACCAAGGTCCAGCAGCAGTGGCCATTGTCTCTGGTGGGGAGGAAACCTGGGGCCATGAGAAGTGATCAGCAGGAGGAAAGAACTTGACTTTTGTGTGTCCCCCCAACTGCCAGACTTGGACAGCCTTGGAGAGCATGCTGTGTCCCACAAGGGCCTGGACTGCTACCTGGATAGCCTCTTCGACCCCGTGCTGTCCTACGGGGATGCGGTAGGGATCGGGGGCGCGGTGTGTGCGGACCACGGGCACGGCATGCACGTACCAAGTCGTATACACCTCCAGGGTGACAGCCTGGGCCATGGGGTGGCATGTCTCATTTGGGTCTCTTCTGGGGACCCAGGGAAGGATGAGGGTATCCTCTTGGCTGGAGAGGTTCCTGAATAGAAGCCCAGGGCCTCCTGTGGGAGACAGCCCCTGGGCAGCCTCACTCATTCTGAGAGCCCCAAGGGCCAGCCCCTCCATGGTGTGATGCACCCCTGAGCAGCTCACAGCCCCTCTTTGAGCCTCAGTTTACTCTTCTGTGAAAGGGTGGTGGTGAGTTGGGAGCTCGAAAGGTGTGGGAGGACAGAGTGAAATGTGCATGGGCTGAGGCTGGGCACACCTCAACGCTTGCCAGCCAGGAGGCCCCTGGGACGGAGGGGGAGGCTGGTATTAGGTGCCTGTTGCCTTGAAACCTTGGGAGGACAGCACTGAAGTGGTCACTCGAGCCACCCACTGCCCCCAGGACCTGGAGAAGCCAACCGCCATTGCCTACCGCATGAAAGGGGGAGGCCAGCCTGGTGGAGGTGGCAATAGCGACACTGAAGACAACCCCAAGAGACCCCCAGAGCCAAAGCCAAGTCAGTGCATGCCCCAGGGCTGGTTCCAGGGTTGGGCAAGGCTGGGGCCCCCACTGGTTCTCCCGGCTCCTTCTCATGCTAAAATGGAGGCAGCCACGGGCATGGTGGAGGTGAGACACGGGGGTGGGGTGTGGTAGGAAATTCCTGTTTTCCTCGTCTCCTGTGCCTTGGGAATTGCACCCTCTGACTGGCTGCCCCAGTCCCAGGCCTGGATGCCTCCACGTTGGCTCTGCAACAAGCCTTCATCCGCAAACAGGCCGTGCTGCTGGTGAGTGAGCAGGGTCCCCGGCACTGGTGGGGGCTGCCCCGGAGCACGGGCCTGCCTGGTGGTCACCAGCCCCTCCCCGCAGGCCAGGGAGATGACCCTGCAGGCCATGGCCCTCCAGCAGCAGCCCCTGGGGCCTGGCCCTAGGCCCCTTCCCCTAGAGGTGAGTCTGCCCTACCCTCTGAGTGCTGTAGGGTATTATGGCACCTCTCTGAGCAAGGACCCCTCAGCCCATCCTGGGCAGACGTGGGGTCCTTGCGAGCAAGTTGGTGTTTCCCAGGCAGCTCACCTCACCCTGCTCTCTACAGAAACCTCTAGCACCAGAGGCATGGCCACAGTCCATTGGCACTGGGCCCCCGGCCAAGCCCGTGCTCCTGCGCTCCACCCAAAAGCCCTTGACCCCGGTCCCGCTGGCCAAGGCCCCAAGGCCCCCCACCAAGCCTGTGGCTGCCCCCATTCTAACTCAGGACCAGGCTTCTCCAGAAACCAGTGAGTGTCCTATTCCTGTTGGGAGATGGTGGGGCTTGCCAGCATGGGACTGGCAGGTGTGGCCTCACTCTGTCACCGCTGCCCACAGCTCTACCCAGTACAGAGCTAGTCCGGTACTCAACACTCAACTCGGAGCACTTCCCACAGCCCACACAGCAAATCAAGAACATTGTCAGACAGTGCCGACAGCCGCCCCTGGGAGGCCAGCCCCAGGCCTTCAGGTTAGCCCTGCACCCAGGCCCCAGGCCCCCAACCCTGCAGCCTTGCAGTCCTGCAGCCCTGCAGTGGGGTTCTCCTCACCGTACCTGAGTGCCCAGCAATGGTCAGGGAGTGAGTCTATTTATGCAGATGGTCCCATGGTCCCTTCTTGCAGAGGGAGGCCCAGACTGCTTTCTATTTTGTGCTGTGTGACCTCAGGCCATTCTCTGATGTGAGAACTTGTCAGGGTTCCCATTCATAACAATGGGGGTGTGGAGGAAGAGGGCCCATATTATAGGAATATGTGCCTGGGAAGAGGAACTCAGTGTCCAACCCACCAGGAAGGATGGCGGGCGTGTGTTCGTGAAGAGGCCGGACCCCCATGAGGAAGCCCTGACAATCCTGAAGGAGCAGATGAGCCACAAGGTGGCAATGCCTGGCACCCAGGTGAGGGGCAGCAGCTGGCGGGGCCCAGGCAGGTTGGGAGATAAAGGGGGTCTCCAGGGGAGCCTTGGAAACCTGCCACCCCTTTAGGCCCTGGCCCTGCCACCTCCCCTGAACACTGTCTTTGGGGTGGGGACAGGTGCCCAGAGAGGCCGTGGCCCTGGTGAAGCCAGTGACCAGCACACCAAGGCCACCCATGGGGCCCACTCCAGGTGCGGAGCCGGGAGAGAGAGAGGGAGGGAGGGGCCAGAGGGCCAGTGTCCAAGTGCGTGAGTCTGTGTGAGCACAGGCGAGTAGGTCTGTGTGTCGGTGGCATGTGTGTCCATGTCCACGGCCACACCTACTGTGTGGATATTTGTGCAACTATATTAGCACCGAAATAACACTGATTCCAGGTCAGGCCTACTCTGGCCTCACAAAATCTTCACTAAGACCCTTGACACAGCACCATCTGTGTCTACAAATGGTGCCGTTGGAGGCACAGAGGTACAGACAGGTTCAGTGACTCACCCAAGATCACACAGCTCAAAAATGTCAGACTAGGGGGCTAATCCGGGTTGGCCTTCCAACACCACAGTTGGGGCCTTAACCTCCACATCTGCCTCACGGCAGCAGCAGTGATCCTGAGAGAGAGAGAAACCAGCTCTTTCAAGTCTCGGGCAGAAACACAGCCCCAGCCTCGGCCCCTCCACGCTGTGTCTCAGCCTTCCTAAGGCACACCCACCCCGCTCCTGCTCAGGGCCTTCGTGCGTGCTGGGCCCCCTGGTAGAATGCTCTTCCCCAAAAGATTTTGGCATGCCTGGCTGCTTCTTATCATTTAGGTCTCAAATGTCACCTCTTCAGAGAGGTCTGCCAGGCCACCCAGACTGTAGGACCCTTGTAGACCAGCCCCCTGACTCTTTCCTAAATTGCCCTGTTTTATCCCCTCCCCCGCCCCCCTCCCCAGTAGCTCTTAGCACTAAGAGCTTTGTCGTTTTCTAATTGTCTGTTTCACTCACACCTGCCAAGAGACTCTAAACTCCAGGTAGGCACCTAGTCTATCCTGTTCACGGTGACAGTCTCAGCCCCAGCCCAGGCCGGCACATACTAGGTTCTCTATTTGTGTTGAGCTGTCTGAGTGTTCCTGGATGCGTGTGATCAGGTGTGTCTATGGCCAAGGGTGTGGGATGCCACCCTACCTCTTCCCCTTCCCAAACATGAGTTTGCCTAGAGTCCCCTCACCAGCGGGCCCTGCCCCTTTACCCCTCCTCGACTTGCCGTGCTCCCCAGTGCTGCCTTCACGGTCGCTGGAGCCTGCAGAGGATCCTGTGCAGACACAGCTACACCGCCTCCTCAACCCCAGCTTCTATGGCTACCAGGATACCCCCTGGCAGATCTTCCTGCGCAAAGAGGTGCCTGGAATCATGGGAGGGGCTGAGTAGGGGCCACCTGGGTGGGAGAGCCTGGATGGGGTGGAGCTGAGCTGGGCACCTGCAGCTGGTAGACAGGTGGGCAGTACCTAGGGGGCGGGGCCAGAGTGAAGCACCCTTTGGAAGGCCCTCACTGAAGCCACCTCCACAGGTATTTTATCCGAAAGACAGCTACAGCCACCCTGTGCAGCTAGATCTGCTGTTCCGGCAGGTGAGGTCCAGTCTTCCCTTTCTGCCTCAGTGTACTCAGCAGGGCAATGGTCATATGGATAAGCTGCCTGTAAATTCTCATGCACTCTTGGAGTTGGGTCCTTGGCCATGGTGTGGATGGAAAGCTATTCTACTGCATCCTCTACTCCCATGATTAGGGTCAACAAGCTCAGGGTCCAATCTAATTGGACTCAGTTTGTCCAAGCTAGACAGAGCCCAGAGGGCAAACCCAAGTCCCACTATCTGGGTTAGGAAACGAAGGCCCGGGATGGGAGGCGTGACTTGCAGAGGTAAGGAGGCAGGAGAGCATCCTTGTTATGGGTTCCCATTTACCCAGATGACCCCACAGCTGCATGCATGGGGCCCCCACTTGTCCTAGAACAGTCCAGCCTGGACTTTCAGATGGGGGCCCCTCGGGCCACCTGCATTACAGCTCATTCCCACAGATCCTGCATGACACATTCTCCGAGGCCTGCCTGCGCATCTCTGAAGACGAGAGGCTCAAGATGAAGGCCCTGTTTGGTACCACAGTGGGGGACTGGGGTGGGGGGAAGGGGAGGGATGAACCTAGCCCCACTGACCTCCCAGATCCTTTTCCTTGCTCTGCTGCTGGTCTCTCCCGTGGACAGGTGACAAGGTTTTTTTTTATTTGTTTGTTTTAAGATTTTACTTATTTTCAGAGAGAGGGGAAGGGAGGGAGAAAGAGAGGGAGAGAAACATCAATGTGTGGTTGCCTCTCACGCACCCCCTAGTGGGGGCCTGGCCCACAACCCAGGCATGTGCCCTGACTGGGAACCGGACCTGCAACCTCTCGGTTTACGAGGCAGTGCCCAACCCACTGGGCCGTACCAGTCAGGGCTAGGTGGCAAGTCTGACACCATCTCTGCCTGACAGGCTGGGTGGCCTGGGACATCTCATCTGTCTCTGGACATCGGTTTCCTAGTCTGGACACTGAGGACACAATGGTCTCATGTGTTCTTGCTGAGTGTCAGCGTCCCTCTCTGCAACTTGGGCCAGCAGGTTATGGGGGAAGGATCCTGACCCAACCTGGTGTCCCTTAGCCCAGAACCAGCTGGACAAGCAGCGGCCCCTGGTGACAGAGAGCGTGAAGCGGGCTGTGGTCAACACTGCACGTGACAGCTGGGAGGTCTACTTCTCCCGCCTCTTCCCTGCCACGGTGCGAGCCACCTGCCGACCTCCCCCTAGCCAGCCTGGTCCAGCCCAGGAACTTTAAGAACAAGGCTAGAAGACCATCATGTGCCCTTGTCCCCACCCCAGGGTAGCGTGGGCACTGGCGTGCAGCTCCTAGCTGTGTCCCACACAGGCATCAAACTCCTGCAGATGGTCAGGGGCAGCCGGGAGGCCAGCGGGCAGCTGCGGGTCCTGCGCACATACAGGTGACTGGCAGGAGGGTGAAAGGGGGCTGGCTGGACACTGGGGCAGGGACTGACTACAGCCTTTTCTCACTGGCCCTTTCACAGCTAGTTACCAAGCACCTACAATGTGCCAGGCAGGCTCTGTGTCCAGCCTTTTAATCTAGTCGATTTTTGAGATGGGGAAACAGGCTCAGGGAGAGAAGGTGCTTGTCTTGGGTCACACAGTCAGGAAGTAGATGAGCTTGGAGCCCACCCTGCTGGCTTGCCTGCAGACCAGCCCCGCCCTCACACAGCTCACTGCAGGGGGACAACTGGATGGTCAGCAGCCATGTTCCAGTGCAGCCAGAAAGGGAAGGGAGCTTCAGCATGAGACCATGAGGCCATCCAAGTCCCAAGGCCACTGCCTGCTAGCAGTGCCTTCATCCTTTACAGCACGGGACGGGAACAGAGGCTGGCTCACTTTGAAAGAGGGAGAGAATTTGGTCAATGAGTGAAAGACAGATTTGGCAGGTTTTTTTTCCTCTTTTTCTTTTTAAGAGAGAGAGAGGAAGGGAGAGAGAAACATCAATTTGTTGTTCCACTTATTTATGTATTCATTGGTTGATTCTTGTCTGTGCCCTGATTGGAGACTGAATCTGCAACCTTGACATATCAGGACGACACTCTAACCAACTGATATACCCAGCCAGGGCCTGAAATATAGATTTGTATAGGCAAATCCTGGGAGACTGGGTCACGGGGCAGATAAATAAACAGCAGAGAGTGGGGAGAGCCTTGGATATTGTTGGTGTGAAGGGCAGTAGGCAATGAGCTGGAGCCACAGAGTGATCCAGAAGGGGAGGCTGGGGAGTTCCTGGGGTGCCAGGGGTGCTTGCGTGGGGGGCTGAGGTGTGGCTGGGTTTCAGTAGTGGGACAGGGCAGGGGCAGAGGAACCAGATGGGTGGGGTCCAGGGCACCCCTCTGGTCTCAGGCTCCTGCCCTCATGCCACCGTCTCACCCTCCAGCTTTGCGGACATCCTGTTTGTGACCATCCCCTCCCAGAACATGCTAGAGTTCAACTTAGCCAGTGAGAAGGTCATCCTCTTCTCAGCCCGAGCTCACCAGGTCAAGACCCTGGTGGACGACTTCATCCTGGAGCTGAAGAAGGTCAGTGTCTTCTACAAATGATCCCCCCGAAGCAGCCGAGGGCTCTCCTGCCCTGGGTGCATCTCAGCCACACCTGTCCGGAAAGTGCGGGTGTGCGTGTGCGTGTGTGTCAGCAGCCGTGTCCATAGACCTTTGTAGGCCTTCAGGCCCGTGCTCAGGACATGCCTTCCACCTGGGATGCCCTTTCGCCTTTGCCGGCTCCTTCCAAACCCTTTGCTAGTGCTCTTGGCAAGGGTGTCACGGCCCCTCCTCTGAGCTCTGCTGCAGTTGTGCTCCTCACTCTCCTGCAGTGACCGTACTGCCCCCCACTGTTCACTGCAGTGGCTGTCCACCCTCCACTCTCCCTCCAGACAGTGCAGCCCCCTGGGCCAAGAACAGGTCATCTCTGCCTGAAGCCCAGCACCTGGCCTCAGTGTGGAAGCTTTGGGGAGCGGGGTCAGGCACACACAAGGGCTCTGACATGCATCAGGCTCAGACCTTTGACCCTCTGCAAAGTCGTCCCTTCTACCTGGAATGCCCTGCCCTCCTTTACCTAGAAAATGTTCTCTCATGGATTGAGGAGGAATGCCCGTGGGGGCAGGGGAGTGGCCCCCGGCTTCTGGGAGGAGCGGGGAGGCACTGTAGCGCCTGGCCCTGCCCCTGGCTGACCCAGGACTCGGACTATGTGGTTGCTGTGAGGAACTTCCTCCCCGAGGACCCATCGCTGCTGGCCTTCCACAAGGGCGACATCATCCACCTGCAGCCCCTGGAACCACCTCGAATGGGTTGGTGCCTCGGGATGGGGTGGGTATGAGAGGAGGAAGCTGAGCAAGGGGCCTCCCTGGCAGTGGCTGACATGAGCCTGGGCCACAGGCTACAGTGCCGGCTGTGTTGTCCGCAAGAAGGTCGTGTACCTGGAGGAGCTGCAGCGCAGAGGCCCTGACTTCGGTAGGTGTCCCAGCCTCCCGTGCTCCAAAACCTGGAACCCCTCAACAGCGCTTACCTTGCCTCAGGCACTCACACTGCATATGCAGGGTGGGCGTTTCTCAGGCCTCAGAGGGGTCTGGCCTGGCCAGGTCTCCTAAGGTGACTCCTAGTGGCCAGCCAGCCAGCCAGCCGTCTGCCTGCATATCTGGCTAAAGGGTCTCTATGGACATTAGTGTTTCCATGTCCGTGCCAAAGTGCTGCTGCACTTCCCATTGAGGGGATGCCTACCCTTCCCCGAGCCCCCAGCCTCCTCATCTGTACAGGAGTTCCAAGGAAGGCCTCCCCACTGCACTTTAGGG
Source organism: Tonatia bakeri (assembly GCA_004024845.1). NCBI lineage: Eukaryota > Metazoa > Chordata > Mammalia > Chiroptera > Phyllostomidae > Tonatia > Tonatia bakeri. The sequence goes on along the minus strand of PVIA01003524.1, from coordinate 18,403 downwards.
AGTGGCCAGACTACTTGAGGATCCCTAAGTCCCAAGAGGAGACCAGAGACCCTCCTGTTTGCCTCAGACTCCTTCCCCTCCCCTAGGGTGGAGGTTCGGGACCATCCACGGGCGCATGGGACGCTTCCCTTCTGAGCTGGTGCAGCCCGTGGCTGCCCCCGACTTCCTGCAGCTGCCCGCAGAGCCCAGCCGGGGTCTTGCTGCTGCCGTGGCTGCTTCCGTGGCCTGCACGGCTGCTGCCTGGGAGGTGGGCCGCAGGAGAGAGGTGAGACCCATGGGGCCAGGCCACCTGGGTGGAGACAGCAAGGGGTCATCCTTACTGGAGGTAGATGGGACAAGGTCTGCCTATGGCGTTGGCCATTCCTGGGATGGGGTGCATCTGATAGGGGTGGTCAGGCATGTGGCCTGTGAGATGTGACCAGAGATGGTTGGGGGTGTGGCCAAAAGGGCTAGAGAAGAGTGGAGTCAGCAGAAAGGTTGTGATCGGACCCATGTGGCAGGATGGGGCCAGGTGAGTAGGGCAAAGGTGGAGTGAGGTAATGCTAGGTTGTAAGGGGCAAGGTCAGCCCAATCAGGTAGCTGAGGCCACCAACCCTGGGCAAAGCTGGGTTGAGTGGTGGGGTGTACCCGAGTGGGGCAGGGGCTGGGGTCAGCTGGGCATGGTGGGTGTGGGCTGGTGGAGAGTGAGAGGCAGCGGGAGGAGCAGCCCAGGATGTCTGAGCACTTTCAGCTGGGGCTGTGTTGAGTCGGCTTTGACTGGGGTGCAGGAGGTGGCCAGGTTGAGGACAGGCCCTCCTAGCCCCTGCCCTCCTGCAGGGCTCCCCCACCAGGTCTGGCTCAGTTGACCGCGGGGAGGATGGCCTGGCTCTCCCGCCATGCACAATGCTGGAGTTTGCCCAGAAGTATTTCCGAGACCCTCGGAGGAGGCCCCAGTGAGTGGCGACCCCACCCCTCATCCCCACCCTGAGGAGGTCCTGTGGGCTTCTTGCAGCTGTCCTGGGGGGAGGCCCCACTTCTGGTGAGGGGAGGAGAAGCCACCCAGCTGTGAGGCCTACCTGCAGCCTGGGGTTCTGGGAGCCCTGCTATCTGGTCAGCTGTCATTGGGTCAGAATGTTCCCACGTGGGATAAGGGAAAATCATGTGGCCACAGGCTCGGAGGAGGCCAGCGTTCTGCACATCTACTTCCTGTTGTAGGGATGGCCTCAGGCTGAAATCCAAGGAGGGCCGGGAGTCCAGAACCTTGGAGGACATGCTTTGCTTCACCAAGGTGTCCAGCCCCAGGCCTCAGTTTCCTTATCTGTAAAATGGTGGTATAGGCCCCTGGGGTAAACGGCCTTCTCCCCAGAGAGACCCCACCCTCAGCACCCTGAGTGCCTGAGAGTGGCATCTGTCCCCAGTGTTGCCTGGCTCCCTTTTCCTGGATTGGCCCCTCCTGTCATGAGACAGGGCCCAGTATGCGGCACTCCTCTGTTCAGACATGCCCCTCCCCGTCATGACACAGCTCCTCCCCTCGCAGACACCGCTCCAGGAATCCCTCATCGAGCTCAGTGACAGCAGCCTCAACAAGATGGCCACGGACATGTTCCTAGGTGTGCTGGTGTGGCTGTGGCAGGGGCTCCTGACAGGCGCAGACGGGATCCACACTGTCTGACCCCTGCTTGTCAGCACTCCCCTGTGCCTCACATGCTCCCTCTCCCCCAACTCAGACATGAGGTTCCTTTATTTTTTTTTTTTAGATTTTATTTATTTATTTTTAGAGAGGGAAGAGAGGGAGAAAGAGAGAGAGAGATAAACACCAATGTGTGGTTGTTGGGGGCCCGTGGCCTGCAACCCAGGCATGTGCCCTGACTGGGAATCGAACCTGCGATGCTTTGGTTCGCAGCCCGCGCTCAATCCACTGAGCCACGCCAGCCAGGGCATGGGATTCCTTTAAGAGAAGAGAAACCCCCAGCTGCCCCTGGCCACAGCCTCTCAGAGAGGGGCCTAACCCTGGGGTCCCCTGAGGTGGGTGGGCGGCTGGGGGGTTGGTGGCCTGAGTGGGGTAGGTATTTCCTGCAGCTGTCATGCGGTTCATGGGGGACGCTCCGCTGAAGGGCCAGAGCGAACTGGATGTGCTTTGCACCCTCCTGCAGGTCAGTCCAGCCCACTTTGCCAGAGGCTCTCTTTCCTGTTCTGTGGCTCAGTTTCCCCATGTGCCAGTCAGAGTTGCAGGACCATGGGGTGGGCAGCTTCCTGAGTGGCCCAAAGCGGAATGCATCCCACTGGTGGGGAGGGGCCTGGAGGAGGAATACCAGGCGGATCCCGTGTGCCCATTGTGTTCTTATGTGCCTGACGTGTGGCACGTGAACTGGCCTGTCCTCCTACAGCTGTGCAGGGACCACGAGGTCATGCAGGACGAATGTTACTGCCAAGTGGTGAAGCAGATCACAAACAACACCAGCACCAAGCAGTGAGTGAGCTGGGCATCCACCTCCATCTTTCCCTCCTCCGCTGTGTCCATGTCCAGGAGGGGCAGTTCAGCCTCTGCTTCCCAGGCCTGTCCCTCCCCGGACCCCTGCCAGTCCTCCTCTTCACTTGGCAGGTGAAGCACATGTGTTTGGAATGGCTTGGTCCGAGACAAGCCACTCCTGCTCTCGGAGCTTCAGTTTTCTCTCTCTGCAAAATGTCAATGATCGTGTGTGAAGCCAGATTCTTGGACATGATTAGTTAGAACTGATTTAAGCAATAGAGGGTCCAGTAACTGGAAAGTCCGGTACCTGACTTCAGGCAAAGCTAGACCCAGGTGTAATCAGGAAGCGAGCTTCCTCTCTGCCCTGGCCCTGTTTTCCTCTGTGTTGATACCATTCCCGAGCAACACCTCCCGTAGACCGGCAAGACATTCCCCAGCTGAGCAATCCCAGGGAAAGCAAGGTTGACCCAACATTTTCATCAACAATTCCCAAATCCTGTGTTGTTGGCCTGACTTGGTCACACGTGTCCGTCCCTAAACCAACCACAATGGTTGTGATTGCATGGATCTAAGTCACATTCCTGTCCCCAAACCAATCACCATAGCCACACAGAAGCTAAACTCTAATTTGGCCAGACCTGCCCTGACCGGTGTGGCTCAGCTGGTTGGGTGTCATACCACAAAGCAAAATGTCACCAATTTGATTCCCAGTCAGGGCACATACCTAGCCTGGTTATAGGTTCGGTATCTGGTCAGGGGCATGTGAGACACAACCAATTGATGTTTCTCTCTCACATCAGTGTTTCTCTCCCTCTCTTCTCCTCTTTCTAAAAATGAATAAATTACTGTACTTTGCCGTGTATAATGTGCACTTTTTTTGCCCAAATTTTTGAGGGAAAAAAATAAGGATGCACATTGTACATGGGTAGTTCTAATTCTGTATCTGTATAAGTGTTTTTAATTTTAATTTTTGTATATTTTGAGATTTTATTTATTTATTTTTTTAGAGAGAGAAGCGAAGGGAGGGAGGAAGAGAGCAAAAGAAACACCAATGTGTTGATTGGTTGCCTCTCACATGCCCCCAGATGGGAACCTGGCCCACAACCCCAGCATGTGCCCTGGCCGGGAATTGAACTGGCGACCTTTGGTTCACAGGCCAGCTCTCAGTCCACTGAGCCACACCAGCCAGGACTAATTCTTTTATTTATGCTCATGTGTTAAAATTATAACTCTAGAAAGTAATACAATATCCATATGCAAAATGATACCCTAGAATATAATCATTGGTTTTGTTTCTAAATATAAATAAATAATTTAAAAACTAAAAGTTTTTTTTTTCCTGAAAGTTTGGGCCAAAAATGTGGGTGTGCGTATTTTAGTGTATATATACACTAAAATGCAGTAATTGATAATCACATGGCCAGACCTGGTCCTCACGCCCATCCCCACATCACACGAACTTAGGAATGGGGGGTGTTTCTCTAAGGGAGCTGAGTGTTGCCCTCAGATAGGAGAGGTCCCACAGGTGAAACCCTCATGCCAGGGCTGTGTGAGTGTGAAAGTGAACTAGACTCATACAGCAGCAGCACATAGCAAGTGCCCAAAGTATGTGCTGCTCTTGTTACCACTGGTCCCACGGTCCTGTCCCCATCCCTGCTTCTGCCTCCACTTGCTCTCCACCCACCTGGGAATTTTAGAGTCATTCAGCGGTGCCCCTTCCCCCCACCCTGACCCCAGGCCTTAACCTGCCATTCCCTCTGCACAGCCCTGGCAGGTTCCCTCTTGCCCTCCTTCAAGGACCCTCACCAGAGGCCTGTCCAGAGAGATTCACCCAGGGAAGGTGTTTCTTTGTGCATGTCAGGGGCCACATCTCCTTCCTTCCCTGTCTCCCACCTTGGCTTCCCAAGCAGAACATACCTTCTGCGTGGCTTCAGAACCACCAGCTCTGCTTCCACTCGGCAGTGAAGAACATCCTCATAACACAGGAGCTGCCTGAAAACCAGAGACTTCCAGCCTCATCCCCGGAGATTCCTGACATGGCTGTGGCCACCCGTGATATGGTCCTATGTTCGTGTTCTCACAGGGACAGCTGCCAGCGAGGCTGGAGGCTGCTGTACATTGTAGCTGCCTACCATGGCTGCTCTGAGGTCCTCCAGCCACACCTCCTTCACTTCCTCCAAGACGTGAGCCAGACCCCAGGCCTGCCATTCCAGGGTGAGGGGCCAACAGCAAGTGGGGACCCTCCTACCCCAGCAGCCAGCAGGAGGGTGCTCAGGCATCGCTTACTAAACATCTGCGGAGGGCCCACAGGGCCGATGCGATGGGCTGTCTGATTGGTGGGGGAGGGTGGCGTGTTCCCAGAGAAGCTGTTGCTCTGGGCAGGGATTTCTTGGTGGGCTGAGTGGCACTTGGGAGCAAAGGCCTGGAGGTGAGCGAGCATGGCATGTGGGAGGAGAGGAGAAGGAAAAGGCCAGGCCCAGAGTACCAGGGTAAGGCCCCACTTCTCTGGTCTTTGAAGCCCACAGGGGCCATAAGTGGGCCCATGCAGGTGTGGCAGGAAGCCGGTGGCAGGGTCTCAGCCTTGGTCCACTTCAGAAAGGCCAGAGCCCCTGTGGTCACCACAGCAGCTGCAAAAGAGATGAGGGGCCTCTCTTTCTCTGCCTCTGAACCCTCCTCTTTGATTTGATTGACAAACACTCCAGGCTCAGTGGTGAATGGGCCCAGCTCCCAGGAATTGCCCTCAGAGCCTCGAGGGCCACTGAGCGTGCCCCAGGGGTCTGGGTTTGGCCCTCCCCAGAGCAGGGCGAGAGCCCTGCCCACTCAGGGAACTGGAGAGCAGAGGAAGGGGCCTCTGCACTGGGACCCTGGTGGCGGGAGGGCAGTGTCCTGGCTGGCAGGGGCAGAGACACATCCCAGTCATGCAGTCTACTGGGGGCCAGGCCCCCAGTCAACAGCTCAAGGGGCCGGAACTATTTCCAGGACTCATAGGTAGCCAAGGGCACTGTGACCTAAACAGAAGGTCTGAACTGTGTGAGATGTGGATTCAAATTCAGCACTCAGACTACAGCCCGTGACTTTGGGCGACTCTGTCTTTGTAGGAATTGCCAAGGCCTGTGAGCGGAACCTGCAGAAAACCTTGTGCTTTGGTGGCCGCCTGGAGCTCCCCAGCAGCATGGAGCTTCGGGCCTTGCTGGTGAGTGTGCAGAGGGATGGGGTTGGGTGAGTGTGAGACCCTGTTGTGTGTTCAGGTGTGTGCAGAGGGGCCTGTCCCATGCAGGTGCACAGGTGCTCCTGCCTGCACCTGCCCCAAGCCTCTTGGCTTGGGGACTCCCATGGCAGGGGACAATGCTAGCCCAGATCCCTTGGCCGAGCTTGTCCTATCTCCTCACAGGCGGGCCGTAGCTCCAAGAGGCAACTGTTTTTCCTCCCTGGAGGCCTCGAACGCCATCTGAAAATCAAAACATGCACCGTAAGTGAGGGAACGGCTTCAGGAGGTGGCTGCTGGAGAGGCAGGGACACCCCGATCTCCAGAATGGGCCTCCAAGGGCACTGAGCCCTCCCAGGCTCTCACACAGCCCCACAAGGTGGAACTTCTTTCTCAGGGGAGCAGACTGAGCCTTGGGGAGGTGGAGCTTCCAGCTCAGGGTCAGACTACAAATAAAGGACAAACCTGCCCCTCTCAGACTCAAAAAGCTGTCCTCCTCCCTGTGCAAGGCGAATTCTCAGAGACCTTAGAGGGCCCTCGCCCATGTGCAGAGGCCCCGAGGAACTCTGCCCGTGGTCTCCTGCCTGGGGCGGGCTGGGGGACAGAGGTCAGCTCGGCTGGCACAGCCTCACTGCCCCGCCCCAGGTGGCCCTGGATGTGGTGAAGGAGATTTGTGCTGAGATGGCTCTGACACGCCCTGAGGCCTTTGAAGAGTATGTCATCTTTCTTGTCACCAACCGAGGTGAGTGGCCAGGAGGACTGAGCATGCTGTGCTCATGCCTACCACATGGCCTGTGGGGTCTCGGCCAGATGCCACTTTCTGCCAGAAGCCCCCCGCCCCCCAAGAAGGATAGGCCATTTCTGGGCACCGAGCCCCCTAGCCTTCTGTCTGTCCCTCTCTGCTCTGTGTGCAAGTGTGCCTCATCTCCCCCATGGGGAGTTCATGGAGGGAGGACAGGGCACTCTCTGACTCCTCCCTCCGCCCTCGAGGTCTGCTCAGTGGGCCCTGCCTTCAAGGGGCTCCCATCCTAGGCTGCTTTCCCTTCCCGGGCCCCAACTCCTGGAACCCACAGACACAAGCATTTTTCTTGCCACTTGCACCTTAATGTTGTCCAGAAAGCTCTTCCCTTGGTTTCACTGGATCCTTCTCATGTGGCCCAAAGCCCCTTCCATGTGCTGTTCACTGACTCTAGACTGTGGTCTGGTTGGCTCCATCCACCCCCAACCAGTTCCCCCACTGCCGCCTTGTCCCTGAATCAAGTGTCTGTCCTCAGCCCACTTGCCCAGAGTCCAGCCAAGACATGTCAGGAGGAGAAGGCTATGACAAAACAACCCTAATATCTGCCATTTATGGAGCAGATACTACATTCCAAAGTGATTAGTTCTATCATCTCCTTTAACCCCCACAACAACCCTGTGCAGTGGAGACTGTTGTCGTCCCCACTGGTAGATGGAGAAACCGAGGCCTGCGGAGGGTGTGGTGCTTTCCTGGTGCTGCTGTAACAAACCAGCACATACCTGGGGGCCTAAAATAACACTTGTCTATCATCTTTCAGTCCTGGAGGCCAGAAGTCCTGAAATCCGTGTCATTGGGGTTGGTCCCTTCAGGCGGCTCTGGGGGAGAAACTGGCCTCTTGCCTTTTCCAGCTTGTAGAGACTGCCCCCATTCCCTGGCCCACAGCCCTTCCTCCGTCTTTACTGTCCGTCTCTCTCCCCTCTGCTCTCTTTCTTACAAGCTCCCTTAAGATTCCATTGGGTCTACTTGGATGGCCTAGGATAACCCAAGACCCTTAACTTAGTCACTTTTGCAAAGTCCCTTTTGCCATGAGGGTGACATGTTCACAGGTTCCGGGGGTGAGCACATGGAGGTCTTCTGGGAAGGGCCATTCATCAGCCTGCTGTGGAGGTTAAGGGGCTCACCTAAGATCACAAAGTTGGGATGGGAACCCAGGCAGTCTGGCTCAAGAGTCCCCCCCCCCCCACCTGGCTTTGGTAAAATTTTACTGAAGGTGCAGGATGAGGAGCAGAAATGTCAGTGCAGAAAATAAAAACTTAAGCCTCTCCTGCAGGTTCGGACCCACTCAGTGCTAGATCCCAGTCCTCCCTGCCCCCTGCCCACTCAGTAGTCCAGCAGGGGTCTCTCCTGAAGGAGTTCTGCTGAAAGGCAGAGGGTCTCACATCTGAGGCCTACTGCACTTTTCTTTGTCCCTATCCATTGCTGAAAACAAACCGTGCTTTCTCTGAGCATAACCCAAAATGCTTGCCCACATCTGGGGAGCTAGAGCTTGGAATGGGAGGCATTCACATCTGCAGTCATCAACAGTGCCCAAACCCAGGGCACCCTGTTCCATAACGTGCTCTCCTGGGCTGAGGATACCATGTCCCAAAGCAGGAAGGGGGCTCATCTGAGGTGATGCTCACATGGTGGCAGGCTGAGGTGTGTACACTCACTCTGCACAGGCACACGAGGCCACACTTGGCCATACGCATGCCCCACCCAGCTGCCTCTGGCTCTCCACAGGCCAGCATGTGTGCCCACTCAGCCGCTGCACCTATATCCTGGACGTGGCCTCAGAGATGGAGCAGCTGGATGGCGGCTACATGCTCTGGTTCCGGCGCGTGCTCTGGGATCGGCCACTCAAGTTTGAGAACGAGCTATACGTGACCATGCACTATAACCAGGTCAGCAGGCGTGGGCCACTCGGACACTCTGGCCCCTTCCAGCTTCCCCCCAACACTATGAGGTCAAGCTGCACAGCCTAGCGTTTGAGGCCTTCATGATGCAGATGGTCCCTGCCGACGTTTCTAGCACTGGTGCCCCTTCTTCCCTGCATGGTCTCCTTGGGGGGCAGCCAAATGACGTGACCCCCCACCACTTAGTTCTCAGACCTGTGCAGGTGCTGTCGCTCTGCCTGGCCTGCCTGGCCTACCTCTCTGCCTTTCTAAGCCCTCCCCAGCAAGGCTACCTCAAAAGCACCTCTCTCAGGTGGCTCTCTGACTTCCCCTCTTCTCCTGACTTTCTCCTCCTGGGAGCACATGGCCTGGCCCTCTCTCAAAGGCCTGGACAGGCCTTGGCTAACACTGTTATTTTTGTCTTTGTGTTATTCCCCTTTGACACCTGGGCCTCTAAGTCAGGATCCTGGTGTTTACAGAGTCTGTTTCTTCCATCCTATGCTAACATTTGTGGAAGTGCTTGGACAGGAAGTGTGTTTTTTTGTGGAACCATTGCCAAAGCTTCTTCGATTCCAAGTACAAAATATGGTCACTTGGCTTTTCTTGCCACACGGTGTCGCTGTTGCCAACTATCCTGCAAGCAGACCACTGCAGTGTTTCTCTAGGTGTGGCCTATAGGCCGCTACATTCCTTGGAAACTGGTTAAAATGCTAATCCTCAAGCCTTGCCCCAGATCTACTGAACCAGAGTCTGGGGGTGCACAGCCCATGACTCTGTTTTAGAGACTCAAGCAGGTTCAGTTTTCAGTAACCCCAGCCCAGCAGACACCTACACATTGTGGTATAGGAGCCCACGTCCCCCAGTTGCTGCGGTGACTCCTCCAGCCCCTGTGACCCATGCCCCAGTGCACGCCTGCCTGCAGTCCTTCATGGAGTGTGCCCCCACAGGTGCTGCCCGACTACCTGAAGGGCCTCTTCAGCAGCGCCCCAGCCTGCCGGCCCAGCGAACAACAGCTGCAGCAAGCATCCAAGCTGGCTTCACTGCAGCACCGGGTCAAGGACCATGCCTACCCGCCCAGTGTGTGAGCGCCTGCCCACCTGTCAGCCCCCACCCCGAGTTCCTCAGACTTGAGTATCAGTTGAGGGTTGGGGGAGGGCCCTGTCCCGCTTGCCCTAGCAGGCCGTCTGGGGAGGGGCTGACCTGGACCTGGGCCTGACTGACATCCTGCAGCTCGCCCTGTGAGCTGGGACCCTTCCTCCTCCCACAACAGGCTGCTCCCAGCTGGTATTAGTGGCTCATAGCACATTTAATGATAAAAAGACTTTCAGGACACAGCCATGCAGAAATATTTGGCCGAAGAAATGTTCACCACGGTGTTGTGTCCAACAATAAATAGGACATCCCTCAAGCACTCTAAGTCCTGAGTGCTAGACAGCCTGTCACCTGATATCCTCAAAGAGGTGACAAATCAGTCCTTCTTAGACTTGGTCTCAGGACCTTTTACTCTCTAACAATAGGACCGACCCCAAAGAGCTTTTGTTTATGTGGGTTGTATCTATTGATTTATTTACCATATTCAAAATGAAAACTGAGAAACAATTTAAACTATTGATTTATTAATTAATTTAAAGCGAAAGACATGTTATATTACAGGTCATATTAACATGTAATTTAATATTACATGTCAATATAAATAACTAATGTAATAATGTATAAGGAATAATTACAATACAAATAATATAAACTAACATTACATGTTAATATAAATAACTTACAAACAAAAACTGTATTTTCAAAAAAAATTTAGTGAGAAGAGTCGCACTGCTTTACTTTATGTAAATGTCTTTATCATCTGGCTCACCAGCAGACAGCTGTGTTCTCACATCTGCTTCTGCAGTCAGCCTGCTGTGGTCTTACATCATGCAGCCCCAGGCCAGCTCCACTGTGCACTTGTGAGAGAGAAAGAGGGGGAAAGCAAATAACATCTTAGTGTTATTATGGAAGTGTCTTTGACTTCCCAGGCCCTTGGCCACACCTGGAAAGCCCCTAGTGTGAATAACAGTAAGATAATATAGGTACAGTGTATGTCCTAGTGCTCATGATACTGTAAGGGCTCAGTATGTCAGACTCTTTTATGTTATAGTTTTAAGTGAAAGCACAGGAAGCACATAAAAGTATAACCTCAATCCTGTGTAAAAATAATCGTTGAGTTCTTACTTTTTGCAAGGCACCCTCTGTATGCATGTTCTCAGCTAATCTTCCCAATTGCACTTTATTTTCCCCTTATACAGATAAGGCAACTGAGGCCCAGAAAGGTCACATGGCTTACCGAAGCTTACCCAGCTAATAGGTGCGGGGAGGACCAGGATGCAAATGTGGGGAGGCTGGGTCCAGATGCCAGGCTCTTACCCCAGCAGTGCAAAGAAGGAAAGATGTGCCAGGGTGGGGGAGGTGTCCCTTGGTGGGGGGTGCCCCTGATTTTCTGCCAGCCCTTTCCTAGTATGTAGCACAGGGTAGGTGGGACTGGCTGGGACTGTTGTTGGAATTTTAGTTTTAAGTGAAACTAAAACTAAAATTCCAGATGTCCCAGGGCAAAGTTGCTGCCCGGAAGAAGCCAGCATGTCAGAAGGGACTGGAGTGGGGATGGGGGGCTGATAGCCCTGCAGGGAGGGGCCCCGGCATTCTTCTGCCCCACAATCTGACCAGTGCTGGCAGTGGCTTTGCCCACCGGGGTCTTTCCACCCCTGCCACTCCACCCTGTGCTTCTCACCCCTCCAACCTGGGCTTCTCCTTGTGAGTAGGCACTGAAAAGGAAGAACCCACCTTGGATTCAAGTCTCAGCCTCAACTCAGACTTACATGTGGTTACTGTGTGACCTTGGACTAGTCAGTGAACTTCTCAGAGCCTCAGTTCCCTCATCTTCAAATGGGAAGCCTAGTGGTTCTGGCCAGCAGCTATTGAGCACCTGCTGTGTGCCAGGGTACCGTGCGAGCACTTTATATCCAACCTCAACCCACCTGCACTCCCCAGTGGTTAGCCTTACAGGGATGAATCAAATCTGTTTTGCACACTGCCTGCAGTGAGGACTGAATGAGACTGTGTGTGCAGAGCACGTGTGGTGGCAGGTGCTCAGGACCGCTTTGCCTTCCACATCCAGACGGGAGGTCCAGGAGTACGTCCCAGCCCAGCTCTACCACACCATGGCCGGCTCAGCCTGGCTCAACTCAGTCAGCCAGCACCGGCAGCAGACGCAAGCACTCAGCCCCCACCAGGCCCGTGCCCAGTTTCTGGGTAAGAGTCCAGGTCTGGGAGAGGTATCCCTGGGGGACTTTGCTGAGGAAGGGGCCATGAAAGGTAGAGATGGAGGCACCATTTTCAGTGTTAGTTAAGCTGGGCTGCCTGGAAAGAACATCTTTCTCACCAAGGCACTGCCCAGACTGTGGGTGGGGCCTCGGCAGAGAGGGCTGGCAGCCAGGGAGGAGAGCTGCAAGTATAGGAGTAGGGGGGTGGAAGGCGCGGAGGCCAAGGTGAGAGGCTCGAGGGACAGAGGACTGCAGCTGGTTGCAGCAGGGAAGATGGGGGCTGCAGGAGGACATGCAGTTAAGGGCCCTGGCTGTCACCGATGAGCCTCTCACGCTGAGTGTGCCTCTCCCACCCCAGGTCTCCTCAGCGCCTCACCCATGTTTGGCTCCTCCTTCTTCTTCGTCCAGAGCTGCAGCAACCTTGCTGTGCCGGCCCCCAGCATCCTTGCGGTCAACCAGAACGGCCTCAACTTTCTCAGCATTGAGACCCACGTGAGTGGCCTCAGCCTGCTTGGCACTCACTCCCTCTTCTCTGAGCCCCACCCCTCAGGAGGCTGAGATCTCCAATGGTGGAAGCCCACCTGTTTACACCTGGTGACCTTGGGCATGTCTCAGACATGTCTCAGAGGCTTCTCTGAGCCTCATTTCCTCATCTGGAATGTGGGGATCACAGAACCCACCCGATGGGCTGTCGTGGAGGTACAACACATGCTAAACACTCAACTAGTGTCTTAATCACTTGGGGCAGCCATAACGAAGTACCACCGCAGACTGGGGCCTTTGGCAACAGAAATCAGTTGTAATTGTCTCACAGTTCTGGAGGCTGGAAGTACAAGATCCAGTGCCTGGTTTCCTCTGAGGCCCCTCTCCTTGGCTTGTATAAGCCATCTTCTCTGTGTGCTCCTGTGACCTGCTCTCTTTCTGCATGCACATTCCTGGTGTCTGTTCTGTTCACATTTCCTCTTCCCATAAGGACACAAGTCAGATTACATTAGGGCCCACTCAAATTGCCTCATCTTTAGAGGGGCTGTCTCCAAACACAGTCACATTCTTGAGGTGTGGGGGTTTAGGGCTTCAACATATGGGTCTGGGGCAACACAAGTCCACAACAAATAGGACCTATTGCCCACCTTTAAGTTCTTCCAGAAGTGGGCCTGGACATGAGGACGGGGCAAATGGTTTACTAGGAGGGGATTCTGGGAAGAAGCCCTGGTGTGAGGAAGGGAAATCAGGAGGGAATCTTGCATACCCTGGGCAGGGCATGCTAGCAAGCAAGTTGCTGCTGTGGCACTAGTCCAGCTGGTGCCCCAGGAGATGGCATGGAATACACCCCACAGAGGACGCCCTCTGGCCTAGTGTCTAGCCACTAGGTCCCCATCTGTCACTAATCCAGACATTAACTCTCAAAGCTCTAGTTTTCCCTGCATGTGCTCCGAACTTGCTCCTGGAGCTAAAAAGCAAGCCCCAAAGGGGTGCAGGTGTGAAGAAGCAGCTTTGATGTGAAGGTCAGGGCACTACCAACACCTACTGTGCCCCTGCATCCCCAGCATTTAGAGGAGTGCCTGGCACGTTGTAGATATGTGCACAAGTGTGTGTTGAATCCATTTTACAGGTGAGATCCAGAGAGGTAAAACAATGACTTGCTCCAAGTCACTGGGGAACTGGTACTCGCCAGGGGCTGCCCTGCCTCCTATTGATCTGGTCTGAAGGGGAGGGATCAGGGTGGTTAAGACTGTCCCACACATAAGTGTGTCTGCCCCTCCCCCCAGGAGCTGATGGTGAAGTTCCCCCTGAAGGAGATCCAGTCCACATGGACCCAACGGCCCACAGCCAGCTCCAGCTACCCCTACGTGGAGATCGTGCTGGGGGATGTGGCCACCCAGTGCACCATGCAGCTGCAGCTGGAGCAGGTGGGCCCTGCCTCAGCACCCAGGCCTTGTCACCCAGCCCCTCGCTCCCTTATTTCATTCACTAGGCTCTTTTGGGTCTGGCTCCAAGATAGGTCAGCTTCTGGCTGGGCCACAGGAAACACCCTGCCCAGTGTAGGGGACAGAATGAACCCAACTCTGACAGGCTGTGTGAGGGCACCTCGAGCAACCCTGCTTCTCCCTGGGCCTCAATCCCCAGCCCCTTAAGGGGGGCAGTAACCCCAGGGAGGTCTGGAGCCCTGCAGCAAGTGGGCAGAAGTGGCTGGGGCAGGAGGCTCTCTCTGCCCATTAGCTGAAGGGGCCCCCAGGGTGGGACAGGCCCAGCTCACCTCACCAGAAAGCAGTTCAGAGTGCAGCCTTGGGCCTCCTCCCACCTGGGTTCAAATCTGTACCACCTACCTGCTGTGATGTCTGGGGTGAATGGCTTCATGGCTCTGGCCTCAGCTTCCTCACCAGGGGAATGGGATCTAAGAATGTCTACCCCATAGGAACACTGTGGGGACTGGCAGGGGTAGTACTCAAGACAACACGTGGCACACAGTTGCCACTCCATAGTGTTGCTCTCCTCCTTTCTGCCCTCTCTGAACAGCTCTTGCTGGCCCAGGGCATTACCAGGGGGATTCCAGTTGGCTGTAGCCTGAGAACTATGTTCACAGATGGATTTTCCATTGTTCCCTGTGGCTCCCATCCCCCACCTTGGTAGCCCTGAGGCTGGGTCACCCCTTATTCTGGGCTGTGGGTGCCAGGTGGTAACTGTGCCCACACATAGTTAGAAAATTACCACTTATGGACTGGATTAATACTTTTTAAAATCTTAAAGGATTTACACAAAATAAAGCCCAATGGAATCCTCACCACAGTGCTGTGGCGCAGGCCCTGGTAAACTGAGACCCCACAGATGAGGCCTGAGGCTCAGGGAGAAGCAGCAGACCCCAGCTTACACAGGTCACACGCAGCAAAGCTGGCGGGTGCTCTTGCTCTCCTGCTTGTTTTCCCCTTCTGTCAGACAGCCCAGCGGTCCTCCTTCCAGCTTCTCATGCTCCTCCCAGGGCTCTAGGGGGCTGGGGAGGCTGGCCCCTGTCTCTCACCAGCCTCTTGCCAAACGTGGGCTCTCCACTGTCTCTGCTGCAGGGCCTGGAGCTGTGTCGAGTGGTGGCTGTGCACGTGGAGAACCTGCTCAGTGCCAGGGAGAAGCAGCTCACACTGCCCCCGAGTGAGATCACACTGCTCTGACCTGGCCCCCATCCCTGCAGCTGCCTTCTGCCAGAAGGCTTGCTCTATGGCCCCAGGGGAGTCACTGGGTCTCTCTGGGCCAGTGACCCCTGTAAGGGCCAAAACCTTGGGGGAGACCAAGAGGTGGCAGGAGGAACGACCCAAGTCCCCAGGAACCCAAGACCCATCTACAGTTGGGATGGAGTCAAAATATGCAATCTTAGGTCAGATAGCAGGAGGAACTTCTAAGGTCTGCCCCATGGGGCCTCCTGCCACGTACACACTGCAGGCCCTGCCCAACTCCCACCTGTGGCAGGGAAGCCACACACCTGGATGAACTGGACTTTGCCTTTGGTTTGATGGATCTGATGTTCAGATTTGCTCCACATCTCAGCTCTTCATCTGTCCTCCTTGGGTGCCTGCTGCACTGCCGCTCTGCTTGGATTCATGACTCTTGGTCATTCCTGTGCAAATAAAAGGTGAACCTAGCACCCATTCCTCCATGGAGTTGCTGGGTAGCTGGAAAACAAGTCTGGGGGAGGGGGCAGGAGTTGGAGGCCTAGTTGTGCCTGACTCACTGCCCATGAACAGAACTTGCAGCAGAGACATCTGTCCTTACCTCTCCCTGCAGGTCCATGTCCCCTCTCCATACTCTTTGGGTAGCCCTAACCCGCCCCCCATCACTGGATGGGCCACACAAGGTTCAGCAGTGGTATAGTGGAGAGACATTTCATGGCAGGGACTGGGGAGGGAGGAGTCTGGAAAAGAGCTTCCCAGAGAATAGGATTTTGCTGTTGGGTTTTGAAGGATGAACAGTTTGCTAGGAATAGGTGGAGTGGAGGGGAATGGACATTCCAGAGAAAACTGTGTTTGTTCCCTAGTATACTGCCCAGAGCCTAGGACAATGCCTAACACAAAGTAGCACTTGAAAAATACTTGTCACATGAATAAAACAATGTTGATGGGAATTGCTGGTGTTTGGGGGATACTGGGGGAGGGGAGCACTAGACTTGGGAGAGGATGTCTGGATAGGTGTGTGGGGGCATAATTGGCTGGAGCCATAGTGTCAGAGGAAGGATTTATTTACTTATTCATTACCTATTAAGCATCTACTGTGTAGGCACTGGGAGTATTTCACAGTTAAACTATAAACCAGGACAAAACCTGTAAGTGGGAATCAGCTAGGTGATGAGAGGAGTGCAGGAACTAGGGGTGGACGTAATTAGTGACAAGACTGGAGACTGGAGGCTGGCAGAGGTGGACTGGCTAAGGCTTTGCAGACCATGCAAGATTTCCTCCCAAAAGACATGAAGAGCCTTCAAAGGTTTTTTCACTGGGGTGGGGCAGCCTGCTCAGATTGTATTTTGAAAAGGCCACTCTGACCACAAAGCTAAGTGCATGCAGGAGGCAGGGTGACCAGAGCAGAGGTTGCTATAGTGTCAGCTGGGAAACTGTGGTGTGGACACCTGTGGCAGTGACAGAGCTGGGAGAAGTTGGGAGAGATTGAGGAGGTCCAATGGGCAGGACTGGGGATCACTCAGATCATCCTGACGCAGGGATGGTTAAGGAAGAGATACCACAGGAATGTCCCACTTCCACCAATGCCTCAGGCTGGCTTCTCTCAGAAGCCCCAAGATGAGGAATCCACTGCACACAGCTAATTTGGGAGGTAAGGGAAGTGGGGAAAGAACCATAAAGAGCTATCCCTGCTGCAGTAGGTCTGCCCAGGTGAGAGTGAAGAGGCCTTCTGGGCTTCAGAATAGGAGGAGGACAAATGAGTGAAGCCACCTGGAAGCGGAACCTTCAGGTCAAGCCATCCTCGCTGATGCACACGGAAGTGAGGGGAGCTTCCTGACTGAACTTTGGCCAGACTGCAGGTCTGCAAGCTGGATAAGTGACTTGAGATCTCAGTTTTGGGGTGCTTTGTTACAGAGCATTGGCTAAGCAAAACATCAGAGCTTTTAGATTTCATTTCGGGACCTGGGTGTTAAGGCGTGGAGCTCACGTTTTAATAGCTGTGCTGGTGACTCTGGCATCAGAGAGCTGAGCCCTCTTAAGAGGTAATAAGCCCCATGAAGCAGACTGGAAAGAGTTAGGGGTTGCAGGAGAGTCAGATCCTGCTGTGTCCCCCAGACTCTTCCTGTTGGGCCTCCCTACCTGAGCCAAGACCAAGAGAGACAGGAACTCCAGGTTGATGTGGGGAGATCCAAAAAAGAGGGACGAAGCCCCAGAGTTTACAGCCTACCATGGGGTGAGAACAACACAGGATAAATATCTGGGTGGCCTGGTAGCCTGAGGCAATGGGTGAAAGCTTTGGATCCCAGAGTGGAGTAGCAAGATGTACCATATCTGCATACTGAAAAATAACGGGAAGAACCTTATCGTTGCTCCTATGTGGGACAGGTGGTTGGACTTGGCCAGGTTCCAGTGTCCACATACACACCACTCTGGTCTTCCCCTACACAGAGGTGCTTCCTTCTGCCCAGAATCCTCCAAACTCTTCAAAAGTTCTTGGGTTGGTAGTTAAAAGCCCAGGGTAGGGACCCAGAAAGGCCTATGTTCGAATTCCACATATGTATGCTGATTTGCTCTGTGCCCTTTTGCAAGTCACCAGGCAAGGGACTTGGGGATAGTGCCCAGGGGTCTAGAATTCCCCATTCCGCAGACCCTGATGTTCTGGCCTTGTCAAATGACTCTACAACAACCTTCACCTCCCAACAGAGATTGGGCGGACCCTCAGTTTACAGATGCAGAAACTGAGACCCAGACTGAAGATCAGCAATCCTTTCTGCTTAACATATGACTTCAATTCATCCTCACAACTATCATATGAGGTGGGCACTAATGTTGCTCCCATTTTACAGACCAGAAGACTGAGGTTCAGAAAGGGAAGTCACGTGCCCACGGTCATACAGCCTGCCAGGAGGTCAAAAGTCAAATCCAGAGTCTGTGCTTATGTCCCAACACACTGCGGGTGGGGAGGGGAGGCACACTGGCTAGGAGCAGAACGGCCAGAAGTTGAGGTGAAGGCAGACGCAGAGACCAGATCATGAAACGTAATATGTATATTATTCCAGTGAAAATCTGAGAAGTGTGCTGGGAAGAAGTGAACTGAGATAAAAAAAAAAAAATCAAAGATGGGTAAAGGCCAGGAGATGTGACAGGGTATGTCTGCAGACCTGGTAATGTCAGGACGAGACTGAAGCTCAGTGTTCATGGAAAGGGGCAGAAAAAATCTTCAGCAAAGGCCTTGAACGCCAAGCAAAGCAGATGAATGAGGCTGAGCAGAAACCACTATCTGTGGCCCCGCCCCTGCGCACCCCAAATTGCCACGCCTTTGATCCTGCCGAGAACCCTGACACACACTTCAAAACTTTTGAACTTTCTCTAGTAATAATCTACAGTTCTGCCTTATCCGTGAGCCACTTGTCCCCTTCAGTTTCTGTGCGTTCACCGAACAGCTGCCCCATCCCCATCTCCAAAGAAAAACTAAGCCAAACCCAGAGCATCCCCCAACTGCGCATGCACCCACCGCCACCCGGACGTGACTCGTGGAACGTCCGCTCCGGGCAGCAGAGGGGCGGGCAGTGAGGTGCCCGGTCAATGCGTCCAGGTTCTGTGAACATCCTTGTCT